>BDUI01008558.1:34790-57574 GCA_002335545.1 Apodemus speciosus
CCAACACCTGTTGTCTCCTGAGTTTTTGATCTTAGCTATTCTGACTGGTGTGAGGTGAAATCTCAGGGTTGTTTTGATTTGTATTTCCCTGAAGACTAAGGATGTTGAACATTTCTTTAGGTGCTTCTCAGTCATTTAATATTCCTTAGGTAAAAATTCTTTGCTTAGCTCTGTACCCCATTTTTTAATTAGGTTATTTGGCTCTCTGGAGTCTAACTCCTTGAGTTTTTTTTTTAATATATTGGATATTAGCACTCTGTAGGATACAGGGTTGGTAAAGATCTTTTCTCAATTTGTTAGTTGCCATTTTGTCCTATTGACACTGTCCTTTGTCCTACAAAAACTGTCATTTTATGAGGTCCCATTTGTCAATTCTTGATCTTAGAGCATAAGGTGTGCTGTTCAGGAAAATTTCCCCTGTGCCCATGTGCTCAAGACTCTTCCCCAGTTTCTTTTCTATTAGTTTCAGTGTGTCTGGTTTTATGTGTAGATCCTTGATCCACTTGGACTTGAGCTTAGTACAAGGAGATAAGAATGGATYGATTTGCATTCTTCTGTATGCTAGCCTCCAGTTAAACCAGCACCGTTTGTTGAATAGGCTATCTTTTTCCCACTGAATGGTTTTAGCTCCTTTGTCAAAGATCAAGTGACCGTAGGTATGTGGATTCATTTCTGGGTCTTCAATTCTTTTCCATTGATCTACCTGCCTGTCACTGCACCAGTACCATGCAGTTTTTAACACTATTGCTCTGTAGTACTGCTTGAGTTCTGGTATACTGAATCCCCCAGAAGTTATTTTACTGTTGAGAATAGTTTTAGCTATCGTGGGTTTTTTTGTTATTCCAGAAAATTTTAAAATTGCTCTATCTAACTCTATGAAGAATTGAGTTGGGATTTTGATGGGGAGTACATTGAATTTCTATATTGCTTTTGGCAAAATGGCCATTTTTAACTATATTAATCCTGCCAATCCACAAGCATGGGATATCTTTCCATCTTCTGAGGTCTTCTTGGATTTCGTTCTTCAGAGACTTGAAGTTCTTGTCATACAGATCTTTCACTTTTTTGATAGAGTCATACCAAGATACTTTATATTGTTTAATACTATTGTGAATGGTGTTGTTTCCATGATTTCTTTCTCAGCCTATTTATCCTGTGAGTATAGGAAGGCTACTGATTTGTTTGCKTTAATTTTATATCTGGCCACTTTGCTGAAGTTGTTTATCAGGTGTAGGAGTTCTCTGGTGGAGATTTTTGGATCACTTAAGTATACTATCATATCATCTGCAAATAATGATAACTTTCCTATTTGTGTCCCTTTGACTTCCTTTTGCTGTCTAATTGCTAGAACTTAAAGTTCTTTATTGAATAAATATGGAGAGAGAGAGCAGCTTTGTCTGGTCCTTGATTTTAGTGGGATTGCTTCAAGTTTCTCTCCATTTAGTTTGATGTTGTCTACTGGTTTGCTGTATATTGCTTTTACTATGTTTAGGTATGGGCCTTGAATTCCTGTTCTTTGCAAGACTTTTATTATGAAGGGATGCTGAATTTTGTCAAATGCTTTTTCAGCATCTAATGAAATGATCATGTGTTTTTTTCTTTGAGTTTGTTTATTTACTGGAGTACATTGATGAATTCCCACATATAGTGAACCATCACTGCATCCCTGGGATGAAGTCTACTTGATCATAGTGAATATTCATTTTGATGTGTTCTTGGATTCAGTTGGCAAGAATTTTATTGAGTATTTTTGCATCGATATTCATAAGGGAAATTGATCTGAAGTTCTCTTTCTTTGTTGGACCTTTGTGTGGTTTTGGTATCAGTGTAATTGCGGCTTCATAGAATGAGATGGGTACTGTTCCTGCTGTTTCTATTTTGTGGAATAGCTTGAAGAGTATTGGTGTTACATCTTCTTTGAAGGTCTGATAGAATTCTGCACTAAAACCATCTGGTCCTGTGCTTTTTTTTTTTTTTTTTGGTTGAGAGATTTTTCAATGACCATTTCTATTTCTTTAGGGGTTATAGGACCATTTAGATGGTTTATCTGATCCGGTTTTAACCTTGGTATTTGGTATCTGTTCAGAAAATTGTCCATTTCATCCAGAATTTCCAGTTGTGCTGAGTATAGGCTTTTGTAGTAAGATCTAATGATTTTTTTAATTTCCTCAGGTTCTGTTATTATATCTCCCTTTTCATTTCTGATTTTGTTAATTTGGATACTGTCTCTGTGCCTTCTGGTTAGTCTGGATAAGGGTTTATCTATCTTATTGATTTTCTCAAATGACCAGCTCCTGGTTTTCGTGATTATTTATATAGTTCTTTTTGTTTCAACATGTTTGATTTCAGCCCTGAGTTTGATCATTTCCTACTCCTCTTGGGTGTATTAGCTACTTTCTGTTCTAAAGCTTTCAGGTGTGCCGTTACACTGCTAGTATATGAGCAGCTTTGTTTTGGAGGCACTGAGAGCTATGAGTTTTCTTCTTAGTATTTCTTTCATTTTGTCCCATAAATTTGGGTATGTTGTACCTTCATTTTCTTTAAATTCTAAAATGTCTTTGATTTCTTTCCTTATTTCTTCCTTGACCAAGTTATCACTGAATAGAGCATTGTTCAGCTTCCATGTGTATGTGAGCTTTCTGTTGTTTTTGTTGCTATTGAAGACTACCCTTACTCCATAGTGATCTGATAGGAGGCATGGGGTTAGTTTGTTCTTCTTATATCTGTTAAGGTCTGTTTTGTGACCAATTATATGGTCAATTTTGGAGAAGATACCATGAGGTTCTGTGAAGAAGGTATATTCTTTTGATTTAGGATGAAATGTTCTATAGATATCTGTTAAATCCATTCTGCTAGTTTCACTAGGTCTCTGTTTAGTTTGTGTTTCCCTGATCTGTCCATTGAGGAGAGTAGGGTGTTGAAGTCACCTACAATTATTGTGTGAGGTGCAATGTGTGTTTTAAGCTTTAGTAAAGTTTCTTTTAATAATGAAGGTGCCCTTGTGTTTGGAGCATAGATGCTCAGAATTGAGAGTTCTTCTTGGTAGATTTTTCCTTTGATGAGTATAAAGTGTTCTTCCTTGTCATTTTTGGATGACTTTTGGTTGAAAGTCTATTTTATTGAATATTAGAATGGCTACTCCAGTTTTTTTCTGGGACTATTTGTTTGGAAAATGGTTTTCCAGCCTTTTACTCTGAAGTAGTGTTTGTCTTTGACATTGAGATGCATTTCCTGCATGCAGCAAAATGTTGGGTCCTGTTTACATATCCAGTCTGTTATTCTATGTCTTTTAATTGGGGAATTGTTTCCATTGATGTTAAGAGATATTAAGGAATAGTGATTGTTGGTTCCTACTATTTTTGATGTAATTTTTATGTTTGTGTGGTTATGTTCTTTTGGGTTTGTTGAACAAAGATTAATTTCTTGCTTTTTCTAGTGTGTAGTTCCCCTCCTTTTGTTGGTGTTTTCCATTCATTATCCTTTGAAAGGCTGGATTTGTGGAAAGATATTGTGCAAATTTGTTTTTGTCATGGAATACCTTGGTTTCTTCATCTATGTTAATTGAGAGATTTGCTTGGTATAGCAGCCTGGGTTGGCATTTGTGGTCCCTTATGGTCTGTATGATATCTGCCCAGGCTCTTCTGGCTTTCATAGTCTCTGGTGAGAATTCTGGTGTAATTCTGATAGGTCTACCTTTATATGTTACTTGACCTTTTCTCTTGCTGCTTTTAATATTCCTTCTATGTTTGGTACATTTGGCATTTTAATTATTATGTGCAGGGAGGAATTTCTGTTGTGGTCAAATCTATTTGGAGTTTTGTAGGCTTCTTGTATGTTCATGGGCATCTCTTTCTTTAGGTTAGGGAAGTTTTCATCTATAATTTTGTTGAAGATATTTACTAGCCCTTTAAGTTGCAAATCTTCACTCTCTTCTATACCTATACTCCTTACATTTGGTCTTCTCATTTTGTCCTGGATATCCTGGATGTTTTGGATCAGGAGCTTTTTGCATTTTGCATTTTCTTTCACTGTTGTCAATGATTTCTATGCTATCTTCTGCATCTGAGAGTCTTCTGTCTCTTGTATTCTGTTGTTGATTCTTGTATCCATGACTCCTGACTTCTTTCCTAGGTTTTCTATGTCCAGAGTTGTTTCCCTTTGTGATTTCTTTATTGTTTCTACCTCCATTTTTAGACCCTGGATGGTTTTGTTCAATTCCTTCACCTTGTATTTTTTTGTTTTGTTTTCTTGTTTGGTGTTGTTGTGTTTTCCTGTGTTTCTTTAAGGCTTTTCCCCTGTTTACTTGTGTTCTTCTGTATTTCTTTAAGGGGGTTATTTATGTCCTTCTTGAAGCCCTCTATCAGCATAATGAGCTGTGATTTCAAATCCAAATCTTGTTTTTCTGGTGATTTGGGATAACCAGGATTTGCTGTTGTGGGAGAACTGGGTTCGGATGGTGCCATGTTGTCTTGATTTCTGTTAGTAATGGTCCTATATTTGCCTTTTGCCATCTGGTTATCTCTGGTGTTAGTTGGTCCTGCTCTCTCTGGCTGATGCTTATCCCTCCTGTGTGCCTGCAAGCCTATCTCTGCATCCCTGGGTGACCGGCTCTCCCCTTACGTGGAGTGCTGTGGTGCTGCCCAGCTCCTGGGTGCAGATGGGACCCTGGTGGACAGAGTCTCAAGTGATATTACACTCGGGTGTTTTCTGCTATCCTGAGTGTAATAGCCTGCTCATTCACAGGAGTGAAGATGATGGCCTTACCTCTAACTGTGGGACTCCCTGCAGAGTAGATGTCCCCTGGCAGAATAGATGCACAGACTGCTGTGGCACTGCCCAGCTCCTGGGTGCAGGTGGGGCCCTGGCGAACTGTGTCCCAAGTGATCTTACACTAGGGTGTTCCCTGTGTAGCTGGCTACAGCAGTCTGCTCAGTCATAGGAGCAATGATGGAGGCCTCACCTCAAATAGAGGGACTCCTTATAAATGCGGGACTCCCTGCAGGGCAGATGTCCCCTGGCAGGATAGATGCACAGATGGCTGTGGTGTTGCCCAGTTCCTGGGTGCAGGTGGGTCTCTGGTGAGCTGTGTCCCAAGTGATCTTACACTTGGGTGTTCCCTGTGTACCTGGCTGCACCTGTCAAACACAATAGCTTTAAACACACAAATCAAATACATAGAATTAAATTGGTCCAAGTTTAGACAGACAACTAAAAACTAAATTTCAATATATTATCAATAAAAAGAGGAAGCAGTGGGTGTGAACAGTGTCTAAACAAATTACTGTTGGGGGAACAAAATGGCTGTAGGCAGGAGTTCCCTAACTCATAGTATATGAAGAAAGAAAAAAAAACCACATAGACTGCTAATGATGGCAATGAACAATAGCCCTGGTCTTTTTATCTTTATGGGTCAAGGAATGAAGAMYCTCTGGAGTCAAGCCTAACTACCATGGATGAACAGAGCTGGAGATGTAAGTCAGAAATGAGTGTGCCTAAACAGGAAGGGTCTACAACACAAGGTGCCAGCACTGAGCTAGGAGAGAGAAAGATGCAAGAGTTGCCAAACAAGCAAAGTGCCACAGTAGAAATATGTTTGAGAAGAATCAATATTAACAAAGCATACAAGGCTAGTAAGAGTTCCATATGACTTAACCCACTCACACACAAACCATTATTGATTCATGGACTGGAGAGATGGCTCAGTGTGTAAAATGCTTGCTTTGCAAATATGAGGACCTGAATTCAGATCTCTAGAATCTATCCAAAAGAGCCTGTCATGGTAGAGTGTACAGTAATTTTAGCACTCGGAAATGGAGACAGGAGGATGCCAGGGGCTGTCTGGCTAGCCAAACTAGCCAATCAGTGAGCTTCAGAATCAGTGAGAGACACTATCTCACAAAATAAAGTGGATCATGACTAAGGAAGACACTTAGTACTGGAGGATTCACAGATTGAAGAAAAACGTACACAAAAGAAGGAGCGGCTTAGCTATGTGGCAATAAATCACTTTCAACTTGGCTTTTGATTATTCATATTATTTCCATATAATTTTAACACCCAAGAGAATATAACATCATTCTTATTGAGTAATGGTACTACAGTGTGAGGTAAATGCCCACAGCAGGAGCAGAAAATCTTCCTTAGGTAACACTTATATTTTTGTTAAGTTTGAAAACATAAATTTTGTTACACAGAAACAATCCATTGAGGTCAGCTAAGGGAAGATAAAACTAAAAAAACATTCTCTTTTCAGAATGAATAATACATCCTGATTAGTATGAGTTAGGATCCTTGAACTACTTTTGTATGAATGCTGGTTTCTCTCAAGGTAAAGCATAGAAAGTAAGCAACTGGGAAAATGACATTTTAATTAAAGATATTTAAATATAAAAAATGGCATTGGTTACATTGGTTGTTTCACACACAGACACATATATAATTTAACTTTGGCTTATAATCACTTGCATTTTTGTCGAGCACTTTCCATCAGAAATTCTCTCTCCATAATTTTCATCTTCCCAATAAGATTAGGATAGTAGAGTTTGAAACAGTAAGCATGCAAGAACATTATTTTTAGCTTGTAAGTTATACCATAGATCATTTAAATCATAAACATGCAGGCAATATGAGAAGAACAAGTTATTGTCCTTTGTTTCATTGAGCCAAATAGCCAGTTCTTCAACTGAAAAATAAGGTACAAAAATTCACTTCCTTCTCTGAGTAGGTAAGCTCGTTCCAAGAGCATCCCATTGGCTTAAGGAGCACATCTTAACACACGCCCCTGGATGTAGCTCTCAAGTTATAGAACCAGAGGAATAGTAAGTCAGTTGATTGTTGATGATTCCTGGTCGATTACCTCACAGATCAGGAAACTAAATCAACAGCAGAGAACAGAGTTGGTTGGTATCACTGTGGAAGTCCAGACCCAGGGATCTGCCAGGCTTCTAAGATATTATTTATTCTGGTATTTCTACCTCAGCAAAACTATGTTCTTCAGTCTTCGGCCGGCATTGAATCACATTGTATATAATTTTTACATGAAAGAAGAGGAAGAATTCCTCCCTCGCATACAAATGTGAAGAAGTTCAATAATGTGGCATATAGATCACTGCGAGAACAGATTTGATTGAAAATACTCAGAAAAAATTCCCAAAGTTGCTTGCCACTGGTGAAATCTTAGATAAGTCTTGGTCATGGACAGAAGCAGATGCCTCCCAGTGTTCTGCAAACATTTGGTTTGGGAAGGAACTTCCTTTTCTAGGAAGGCATGGTGGTGCATAACTGAAATCCTAGCACCTAGTTAAAATAGGGGAATCATTAGTTCAAAATCAGCCTTGCTCTGTAATAAGTCCCTGTCTCTAAACCAAATGAATAAAACATGACTTGAAATTTTTTAATGAGTCAGGTGTCTGGTTTTTGAATTGCTGGCATTTATATAATCAGTTAAATAGTATTTTTCAACTACATATAAATTCTCAGAAATAATAACTGCAACTCTTCCAATGATTATAAGTAAACAAACAATAAGTCATAATCTGTTTTCTGTCTTGTTGTCTCATTCTCTCTCCCTTCATGTCTCTCCTCTCATTTAAAATAGGTATTTTTACTCTAAGTCCTTATACATTTCTTACAAAGTTATTACATATAAGCTTTAGAATACATCTGCACACAGCTAACTGTGATTGATCATTAGATGTTTAGTTAGTTTTAATGGCATCAGGTCTGGCCTAAATTTTTAATCTTCAAATTCAAATACAAATTCAAATTTGTATCCAGAATACAAATCTTCAATGTAGCACTAATCTTAATATTTAAACAGTTATCGTGAAGAATTAAGATCACAACTCACTTTGAGTAGGAGTTAAATATAATTTTTATAATGTATTCTATTGCATTAATCTGAAGTAAGGTTGCAGAGTTGAGGATAAGGCTTGGTAGTAGAATGACTGCCTACCATGAAGAAGGCCCTGAGTTCCACCCGGCACAGAATGCGGGGGTGACAATATTGTATATTTTTCAGTTTTCAACATTGAAAGAGTATCTGTTTAAGACGTGTCCTGATATTGTGGTACATATCTGTAATCCCAGACTTTAAAAAGTAAGGTAAGAGGGTTGAGAACACAAGGCCATCCTAAGCTGCATAGTTGAACTATTTCTAAAAGAGGGGAAAACCTAGTTCAAGCAAACAAACCAAAGCATGTCCAGCAGAATACAGTATACTAGCAGAGAGAGAAGAGGATGCTGCAGATCCTCACGGTTCTTAGGACTTACCTTTGAGTTTTAATCATTGCTACAGAAACTGATTATCTTGTATACTAAGCTTTTTAAATTTATTAATTAAAACATAAAACTAAGATTAGACATTAAAGGCAGCACCATTCACATTATCATTTGAATTGAGGAACTAATATTAACAATGCCACTTGAATTATGGGAAACTCTACTAAATGGGTAAAAGGCTATAAAAATATTGGATGTAGTAATAAACTTAATCTATACCTATATATTTTGAAGTACCATATTTTGTTAGACTAGTTATAGGACATATTTACTGTATGGGCATTTTTTCTATTTAGGCTTGCATCAGTTTAGATATATTTTTCAGCAGGAATTACCTGCACAAGAACATATTTCATTTAGTAATATGCACTACAGCAAATTTCCCTTGTATCTGTAGCCTTTGAATTGCCTGTGGAATTTATATGCAGAACATTTTGCTTGTGTGAAAAGCACTGTGTTCAATTTGTGAAAGTATGCTTACTGTCTTTTCCTGTTTGAGTGAATCATCATCATCATCATCATCATCATCATCATCATCATCCTCAATCTTAATACAGTGAATGTAGGCTCAGGGCCCCTTCTTTCTGATACCTTGTCTGACACTTCCAACATCCACATGCAGTAAATCACGTTTGTTTCTCATCTGCCTATGTAGAAATGAAAGAAGACAAATTTAACTTGTCTACATTCAGACTGGTGTTGAATAATAAGATTATTGCCACAAAAAGAAGCAACTGAAGCCAAGCACCACGGTGATGAGCAGAGTCACATATGCCCTGTGAGTGATCAGTGGCAGGAATTTTTATTCAGACTCTCCCAGTCCAATAATTACAACATTGTGTTCTTCTGACCCACCTGTTTATTATTCACTGACAGTATAGAGCCAATGAGTTTTCAATGAAAAATACAGAAATACATAAATGGAAGGAAATGGGGAAATAGTAAAGGTGTATTGCCTGGGCTATTGATGTGCCTTAATAGAGTAAATTATAGAGGAAAAAAATAGAGTAAAACTGAATTTTGCTGGAATTTGATGGTGCAATGATATGTGCCATACAATAAATCCAGAGAAAAGAACTTGGGGAATAAATGTAAGAGAAGTGTTAAATCCTACATGTCCTGTGAAAGTTATCGTACAACCAAACCATTGGCCCTGCAAAGTTTAGTGTCTTGGGCAGACATTAGTATCCTATTGATATTTTTCTAATCTCTGGTTTTTGTTGCTACTTTGTTTCCAACCCAATTCCCCAGTAAAAGAAATCTTAACTCAATCAGTAACAAAACAAGCTATAAGCCTAGATTGGGCAGATCTCCCACTACACCACTCTATTTCCATCTATATTATCCAATATAGCTTGTGGTTTCTCCAGGCCCAGGCCTCGAGCTTCTCTCTCTCTGCAGCCTCTCATTCAATCCCTCTTATCTCCTCTCAATCCTGTTCATCCCCCGAGGCTCCTCCCCTCAACTCTCAGCTCCTCCCTCTTCCTCCTGCTCAATCATTGGCTCAAGCCTTTATTTGAAAAGTTAAGGTGGGGGAAAGGTTTACAAAGCAACTCCTCATCCCCAGCCCCTCTGAGGAGTGGAATTAGCATCAAAATACAAGCCCAGGGCTATCCACAGCATCTGGTTGCAGGTTAAAAAATAATATATTTAAAACATAAAAAGCAATAGTAATTTATTTCCAACACTTACTATTCAGTTTCTAGCATATATTGAACCATAGAGACTCTTCTGGTTGAGCAACTTGGAGTGGGTTACTTTCTTAGTCTACCAGTGTGGATCCCTGTAGCAGGATTATTCACAATCATGAGAGTTTCTTGCCCAGTGGATAATGGTAAACATGGCGTGTATACCAGCCATTGAGTTATGTCCAGTAACATAGTTAAATCCAGCTCAGATGATGTATAATGAAGAAGAATAAGATGTAGTCCATTCTTCAGTTTCAAAACTAATCATGAATATAAAATCATACATCTAAAAATTATCTCTCTTTTTTAAGATCTATTTATTTTATGTGTATGAGTACACTGTAGCTCTGCTCAGACACACCAGAAGAGGGCATCAGATCCCATTACAGATGGTTGTGAGCCACCATGTAGTTGCTGGGAACTGAACTCAGGACCTCTGGAGGAGCAATCAGTGTTCATAACGACTGAGCCATCTCTCCAGCCCCCAAATTATATCACTTTATTTGGATTGGCATTGTCAACATGTTCTTCTGTTGACTGATCAAGTTGATGGAGGAATAGAGAAAGAGACAAATTGTCAAATGTTATTGAACATAAGTCAAAATTGTTAGAAGACTAATTGAATGATCATTTAAAATATCTATTTCCAACAAAATCCACAGTCATATCCAATAAATTCAGGACTTACCCATAACTCAAATGAATTTAACATATTGAAAAAGATATGGCAACTCCTTTCCTATGAACTCAGTGAATTATGATGTTTATGTAGCATCTGCAGTGTGGGGCAAATTTACATATTCTCCTTTTCCATGCCATAGTTGGAGTTTATGAAAATTATTGGAATGAATATTTTGGTGGGAATTTCATCTGTCAAGAGACAAAAATAGCACAGTAGCTAGGAAGGACACATAAATATCTTAGTCTCTGTGCCTTAGAATTGAGGCGATGTAAGTATAACTGAAATGAAATGTGATTGTTATATGAAAAAGACATTGCCTCCCATGCTCACTGTAGTACTCTTTAGAATAAATAAAATATGGAAATGACCCATATTCCAAAAAAGGAATATATAATGAAATGTATTGTCATGGAATATTGCCCAGTCATAAAAACAGATGATACCCTGTCACTTGTAGCAGAATGAATGGAAGGACAGAGCATGTCAAGTAAAAGTCACCAGGCACAGAGAGGAGACGTCACAGGTCTGCCCTTATGTGAAAATCAACAAGACATCTTTGAAAACTTGTACGCTGAAATAAATAGTAGACTCTTAAAACAGGAGCAGGTGACATGGGGAGAATCAGAAAAAAATAGATGCTGAAGGCTTAGGGCCTGGGAAGAGTGCTTGGTGGAGAGGGAGGATGAGAGAGAGGACTCCTAGGGAAGAAATAAGGGTGGGTGAATATAATCAACATGTAAGTTACGTGTGTGCACACAGTGCAGTGACCTCAGGTGTTTTGTATAGTTCATGTGTGTTAAACATTTGCATAAAAGTCTAGTTATGCTCATTTATGCAAAAAAGCATTAACTCGCATGACTTGCCTTCAGTAGACTTTTAGCACCAATAAACTATTTCTTATGCCTCTGTGTTTTGCTAAAAGTCTTAAAAACTAGTAATGCCTAATCCATCTTACCTTGAGCAAGTTAATTATGGCAATAGAGCCTAAGAAACTATGTCACTGGGAAACCTCCCTTTGAACTGCTAGTCAGGACCTAAGATCGTCCCTGGACAATACAGACTGTTGCCATTGTTCTCAGTTATGCCCTATAGGACCAATTCTCAACCTTCCTAGTGCTGCAGCCTTTTAATATAATTCCTCGTGTTGTGGTGACCAACAACCATGAAATTATTTCTGTTTCTACTTTATATCTGTAATTTTACTACTGTTGTGAATTGTAATGTGATATCTGATATATAGGATGCCTGATATGTGACCCTTGTGAAAGGGTCATTCTACCCAAAGAGGGGTTTTGACTCACAGGTTGAGAACTGTTTTACTATTATAACATGAGAGTAAAACCTGCCTGTTGAAGACACTCCACTGTTTGGTCACAGGTCTTGGAGGAATTTATATGAAACCATCTGGATGTCTCTGCCTTGAGCACTCATTCTCATAGCATTGGAAGGTGTTCTGCAAACTGCCAATGGAAAATCAATAAAACTACCCTTCTGTACAACCTACAAAACACAACAGTAAGCTTCCTGGCAAGACATTCTCAACAATTTAATAGTGTTTCTGCAGGTAACCATGGACTAATCTATTTGGACTAAAGGTCTGCTCAATGAGGGAACTCGTGCTTGGTACTATAAAGCTAGCCCGCTGAACTTGGGCAGGGAGGTCAACAACCTGAGAATAGAACTCACCAAAGCCATTTTTAAATACAATATAATTTCTAACAGTATTCTAAGTATTTGTTTTTATATTCATGAGTAAGTATAGCTCTCACCCCTCATCAATAAAACTTATTTTTATTGTGGATGAAGTTTGTTTTAGAGACCTATACATGTTCAAAAAGCCGAGATGGCCATTCCCAGTTAGCACATCTACAAAGCAAAACCTTAGGGCTCAGGGATTATCACAGAAGAGCATAAAGAAAGATTTCATTAGCCAGAGGACCAGGGGACATTCTGCTAGTTAATGACCCCTAGATACACATGGCAGAGAAATTGTTCTTATGTAATCTCTGGTTGCCAGAATAAGACCTGTACAGGGGCAACACCTGTTGACATGGCAGCATGGATGGGAGAAATGTCACAAGGCCACACCCCTAGTTAAAGAGCTAAGGAATCAATGGCTGCTGAGAGACTGAGAACCAGCCTTTTACAGGGATGAGTTATCAAATCCCAATTGGTCAGCCCTGAGCACACTTACACATAAGACACACTAAATGGATTGAATATGTCATGAGGTCATGAATCCAAGATGGATAGGAGAAAGGAGATGGTGGGGAGAGAAGGTTTGTAATTGGTGTAAATACAGTACTCACATATAAAATTCTAAAAAATAAAGTTTAAAAAAATTAAAGAAGCTATTCCTACAGAAAGGCATGAGAAATCAAGACATGAGGCACGTGGGACTAATCCTTGGTGCTTGTGACTCACAGAAGTAATCCATAACAATTCAGGCAGGCAGGGTTATTTGAGTGTAATGTAGCTAAAAAGTTGACTGTTCATTACTGAATGTTCTGGGCAGGAAGCTACACTGTATCATTCATACTTCACACTAATAAGTTCATTGTTTCAAACTGCTGGATCTAACAGGAACCTTATGTTAATAAATAGTTGATTTGATTTGAGGGTCTTCTTAGTTTTTATTCTTTTGTTTTTAAATAAGCATAATGGATGAGAGCAATGATACTAATCTCTTCCAAAACCAGTGTCTTCCTTCCTTTAAAATGATGACTAAGAWTAGACATAACCCTGAGAGGCTAGGGAACTGGCTCCATGCTTCAATCTTGTGGTGAAGGGCAGACATCACTCTTAGAGCTCATGTAAGAGCCAGGTGGGCATAGGGCCAGCTTATGATTCCAGCATCAGAGAGTGGAGACAGGGAATCCCCAGAGAAAACTGGCTAGCAAAAGTAGTCATATGAGTTCTGGGGTTCATTGAGAGACCTGCCTCACTGAGTATGATGGTAGACCAGAGGAGATTTATTTCCAGCATCACCCCGGGGACTTTGTAGTCACATAAGAACATATGTATGTACCCACACACATGCAAAGCACAGAGAGGGGGGAGGGGGAAGGGAGGAGGAGGGAGGAAGGAGGGAAAAGGAAAATATAGATTAGCCTGGACAATAAGAACATGTAAAGTTTAACTGATAATTGAATGTATCAAATATATGCTAGAAAAACATTATTCCAGAAGATGAAATCAACAACATTAGAAAAATATACATTGGGCTTAGTATTTGGCAAATTTATTTTTATTCATATACTCTATTGGTTTCATGTGCATGAGATAAAACCTCAGAAATCCAAACTTCTTTCTTTGGTTTTAAATATTTAGGATCCTTATTTATTCAAAGAATTAAATATGATTACAAATATGATATCTACCTTTTTGTGTTTTTTCTAGGACCACTCCATAATAATAAGGATAAGCCAATAAAATCCATCTTTGGTAAAATGAGCTTAATAATGTGTATAGCCCTTCCTGATAGAAAGAATGGAGGGAAAAACAGGTAATGTTACTAGTATTACCCAAGAGTGATGCCTAGAACAACAGTCATGACCAGAACAGTAAAATATCTCAAAATGTTTAACAGTGGCGCTTATATACAGGGTAACAAACACTAATGTAATTGATTTTAAGGCCCAATCAATACAAAGGAATAGATGCCCGATACTGTGAACCTAGCACTCTGCCCATGCCTGGCAAGGCCATGGACCCTAGAAGAAAACTTACTATTGCCACTTCATTAAATCACTACAATTTCTAACTGCATCCTAAATAATTATCTTTATAATCATAGATAAGTGTAGTACCCACACCTCATCAAAGAAATTCTTTATTCCTTAAAGAAGAACTACAGGAAAAATGAATGATGCTAAGAGAAAAAAATCACTTTTTTTCAAAGGCAAGGTCCCTGATAGGTTAGGCAATCTCAAGGGGTCAACCCTAAACACATATGCACAGCAATAAATAATATTAACAGGTTACATTCATAAACACACACCAGTTAGAATTAAATTACTAGAGGCCATGAATTTGAGTGGTAGGAGAGGCATGGGCGGAACTGGATGGAGGAGAGGGAGGGAGAAATGTGAATACAGCTCTCATTCATGAAGTTTTCAATACAACAATAAAATTATATATCAAAAAGACATGTGTGAGAATTAGCTCTTTACTTGTTTCAGAATACACATGATGATGATATTTTAAGTAAAATAGGTGATTGCCAAAACATAATTTAGAAGCCACAGGAGATGTAATAGGTAACCAAATTCATAACTAATATATATATAAATATAATTATAAAGATCTCTATATTATATTTTAATCATAAGATTGGAGGTGAAAAGTTAATTCTGTGGCACACTGCTTTAGTAGAGTAGTGTAAAAACACTAGCACTTAAACTGTCTGTCTCTTTGATACCAACCTATTGTGTACTTCACAACCCCAGAACTACTGAAATGGGCTCTTTTCTTTTGCTGCTTATTATCAAAACCTTTAAGTCTGATTCATTATCATGGGCTCTTTGGTATAGGCTAAACACATTACTTAAGAAGGTCAAAAAGTCTTTCAACAAAAATATTTTAGCATCCAGGTCACCTCTTTGGCTGGCAGACTCTCTCCAGCTGTCTTATACCAAAGTGTGTTGAAGTTGCCATGGTGAGGAGATGGCGACCTGCGGGAGAGCACTCATTAGTGCCTACTTTAAATCTATCTTTGAAAAGGAGCAGGGCTCGAGTGTACATTATACAGAGGAACTACTGCTGAATAGACCGGCATAAGGAATGTGGCTAGATTACATGATATGGTGGCACAGAGGAGGATGACTGTGGGCAACCACAATGGTGACTTGGAGACCAGGATGCGAGAGAGCCTGTGAGGTAGATGGGGTGTGGTGCCAGCTGATGCTACTTATCTGTGCCAACTTCTCAGTTGTGCAAGGGTGTGCCCTTCATCTGAATGTAATTTCTCAAGTATGATGGATGCAGCAAAGGAAAGGAGCACAGGGTGAAAAGGGATAACCGAATGCTGTCTTAATGTAGCAAATGTCACTGTGTCCTTAGAATTCCTTTTCAATTCTCTTGGCTTCTATGMAGTTAAATTTTCTATGTGTTAAAACAAAATAAAAATAAACTATGCTAAACACGAAGGAAGTAGTAGCAGGGGATATACTCAAGACTGACCAGGTCAGAGAGCTGCTACAGAACCAGGCTATCTAGGAAGCCAAGGTCACATATTGTTATCATTGTCACAATGAGAAGGACATGCATAGAGACTGAGAAGGAAACTTAGCTGCAGTTTCTTCCTATTAAAAGTACAATAACACCATTGTCAGTGTATAGATATACAAGAATTGCCCAGAAAATGGGAACTTGATAATCAGCTATTGGTATAATGGCTGCATTTTGAGCTCTTGAAGAGCACACATATTTTGTGTACTTCTGGTATCTAAAGAAAGCACAGTTTGTGTCCCTTAAAACTTGGGGTGTTTCATTAAAGAGACAGGGTATGTGATAGTGTTTGAATGTAGAGAAGATTCTTTAGGAGGAAAGGATTCTGTGCTTAGAAGTGCTTATTTGACGAAACAAGATAGCAGGTAAGTGGGTGGAAATAGCCATGACATCTCTCTTTTTCCCTGTCCATTAATTTATTTATTAATTTCATGTCCTAATCACTGCCTGCCCTCACTCATGGTCCTCGACCTCACAAAGTTCCTTCCCCCAGACCCCTTCCCCTTCTCATCTGGGAGGGAAGGGCACCCTGGGTATCTTTTCCCCACTCTGAGCATCCAGTCCTCCAAGGGGTAAGCACATCCTCTTCCGGTGACACAAGGCAGCTCAGATGGGGAAGACACTCCACAGATGGGCAACAGCTTTAGAAACAGCCTCCACTACAGTTGTTGGGGACATGCAAAGAGACTGACTTGCACATCTGTGACGTATGCTCTGAGGGCCATGTATGCTCTTTGGTTGGTGGTTCAGTCTCTGAGATCCCCAAAGGGTCTAGGTTAGTTGACTCTGTTGTTTTCCCCGTGGTGTTTCTATCCCTGTCGCGGCCACAATCCTTCCCCCAGATCTTCCAGAAGAGTTTGGCTATAGGTCTCTGCATCTGTTTCAGCCAGCTGCTGGGTAGAGTGTCTCAGAGGACAATTATGTGAGACTCCTGAGTGTAAGCTTAACTGAGTATCATTACTGATGGCAGGTATTGGTGCTTGCCCATGGATGGGTATCAAATTGGACCAGTTATTGGTTGGCCATTCCCTCAGTTTCTGCTCTATCTTTGACCCTGCATTTCTTTTAGACCTGACAAATTTTAGGTAGAAAGATTTGTATACCTTAAAGTTTACTGAAGATAATTTATAAGAGGCTGGTCTATCTGTAATGAGCTAGTATTGACAGGAAAAGAGAAGTATTAACTTAGGGATGCTCTCAGTGCTGACCTTAATAATTTTTTATTTAAAAATATGTACATACATATATTTATGTGTGGGATGTGAATATGCATGCAGGGGTCTGCAGAGGCCACGGGAGATTATCAGATTGCCCGGAGGTGCAGTTAATGGCAGTTGTGAGCCACCCAACATAGGCGCTATGTACAACATTCATGTCCATACAAGAGCAGTGTGTGTTCCTAACCTCTGATTGACCTCCAAAACCCAGTGCTAGCATTAAATGGAACATCAAAAAACTGTTCTCATAAACTGTAAGGTTCCTCCATGGATATATAACTGATCTCCCTAATCTATTTTTTACTGAGAAGATCTTCCTACAGTAGAGGCCCTGTCCAGAGAAGATGAAACATGTAATTACTAAACTAGAAAATGTGTCAAAAGACAAATATTGTCAAAGAAAATGCTCAGACACACTGTTTGATGGGTGATTGAAGATTATTTTCCTTTTGTATGATATAGCAAACTTGCAAGAAAATAGGTTTAGGTTGCAATAAAATAGTATTGCAAAATAGGAATATTTATAATGTTTACTGAACTATGTAACATAGATATTAAATGTCAAACTTTCTGTAACTTTCCATACAATATATTTATGTTTCAAATGTTTCCTCAAACATATTACAACTGCAAGACATTTCAATCAATAAACGTGGACCAGGGTATCACAGAGTTTGATAATAATGAAAAGAGATATCCTGCTTGCCAATATAAAACAAAACAATAAGATATAGTTTATTCTGATTTAATTATGAGTGACCATAGTCCAAGAACACATTTTGATTGTTCAAAATACCATGCTTCCAATGTAGAAATGGTTTCATAATTTGTTTAAAGTTACCAAGCAACATACACACACACACACACACACACACACACACACACACACACACACACACACCACACCACACTAAGGCATTTATGCTAGTGTCTTGGTGGGAACTAAGTGGGATTTTTCTGCCCTAGATTGCTTACATTATCTTCTAGCATTTTCAGCTATGGGGCTGGTGAAAATTAGTGGTCTATTAGTAAGTCCAAAGGTTTTACTTGGTAGTGATAGGATGTTGTGCCAGAACCAGGAGAACCAAGAAGGGATATTGAGAGGACTAAAGGTTAGAGAGGTGACTTTTCTCTGGACCTGTAATGTTCCAACTCTCCTCCACTGTGGAGCTCCAACCCAACACTGCAGAGGCCTAATTGTCAGCGTAGTTTGTTTTCTGTGATTGTCAGTTCACATTGCTTTGGTGACTGATGCAAATCACTCTGAATGTTTGTGTTTATAGACAAACCATTGGTGAGTGTGAGTCATTTATAGAAGTAAATTTTGCTGAGCTGTGGAATATGACAAGTCCAATGTCCTACCTGAGACAGACAAACCCACGCAAATTTTCAAGATAGTTTCACCCCTTGTTTGCTTTGCTTTACTTAATTCTACATGTTTAGATTGAAGAAGCAACTACTCAGAAAGGGTATGTAAGCAGTCATTCAAAATAATGACTGTACTGGCATATGGAAAGTGGAGATTCTTATGTGTAGTGTCACAGGATAGAAATAGTTCTGTGCATTAAAGAAAAACTGGCCAGTTCTAGTTGTAGGAAAATGATTTCTAGAATGAGGTAAGAATAGTTTAGACTGCTTCATAATGATGGAAGATCGTGGCTATAAGGCAAAAAGGAGCAATCAATCAACTACTCTGGCGATTTTCCTATGATTTATATATTTACATCACAGGAAGATTTATTAGAGCTAGGCGACAACGAGAGTCCCTCCTCACATTGATTCAGCACAAAGTCTAGCCATAAATTCCACAGATGTAGATGTCTCTGTTAGGCAGCATGATTGCAAAAGCAAGCTTAGCTATGTCAAGTCTTCCTGGTGCCACATCATCTTTCTTGTCATTAAATAGGAGAGAGACACAAAACCACCCTAGTAAGACCATGAAATTTTATAATGAATGGAGGTGATCAAGATTAGAGGCAGCTGAGATAAGGAAGACACTGTGACTCTAGCTGCCAGACAATAAATTCTTTCTTGTCATAAAAAAAGTAATTTAAACTAATAGCACTTAAGAAAACAAGTAGAGCATTATTAGTGTTCCAGCCTCACCTACAGCCACCTATGTGTACTCTAGTCTCAAGCTCAACACAACTTACATTTTATCTATAATCATTCCCTCAGAAACTTGAAATATAACTGTATTATACCTCAATGATTTCAGCCAATGAGATCAATCTAATTTCCTCCTTTCACCTCTAATGACTCAGATACTGCTCAACTACACCCAAATCTAAAACTTTCCCTAACTTTCTCAGAAATGAGAAAGTTATTACTTTGTCTATACTGCCCTGACAATGTTTTGAAAAATCCTACAAGAACTAAGTTTATCCTGTGAAATTCTACTTAGTTTACTCCTTTTATTACTACTTCAAGAGAAAAATCAATTATGGTGGGGGCAGTGTAAATTCATTGACAAATTCTCACAAGTGATAAAAGGTGTCTAAGTCAGAAGACAGGTTTTGCACTCACTTAAATATATTGTACAGGAGTTCAAAAACCCATTTCTGAAGCTTTTGAAAAAAAAATCAAGGCTAGCGTCAAGGCTAAACATTAACATACAACTTAGAAATAGTCAAATCTGTTTTGTTACTTGATTCTACTAGTTCGTTTGATACTAGCCACATGCAAAGACACACTACTGTATACCAGAGAAGAAATGAAAAGAATCCAACTGGATGGTTTTGTCTTCTTGGAGCTTTCCTTCCATTTGAAGACTGGGATGGTAAGAATAAATTCTCTGAGGCTACTTTCAATTCCCATGGCCTAACATGGGAACTCTAAGGAAATCTCAAATGGAGGAGGAAGAAGGAGGAGGAGAGAAGGAGGAAGTGGAGGAATGGAAGGTTATAATGAAGATGGAAAGCATAAAACAAAAATACTATGGCGTATAAGTACTCCTTTCGGTCTAGATAAAGTTAGATATAGTTCTGCTTTATCTTTGTAAGAGGATTTGATTCTTCTTTTTCCTTTCAACTCACTTGTTCAAGTTTCTTCAAATTAAAAAGAAATCATTTGTGGGGCATAGTGGCTTTGTGGGTGGGTTGATGTTCCCCTCCATCCACTGGAAATCCCACCAGGCTACAGGAGGGGGGAACTTTAGTCTCTACATCCCCAGTTGCTGGAAGTCTCAACTGGGGTCACCCCGATAGACTCCCCATAGTCTTCCAGACCCAGGTTTGCAGTTAGTTCCAGAGATGCCTCCACCGATTTCTGTTCTCACTCCCAGCCCTCTCCTGGCCCCTGTACCCCTTCCTGTCTGCACACCTAATCGCCATCTCTATTCCCCCTTACTCCCTCTCCCACCCAGTTCCCCTGCTCTATTCACCTCCTACAATTATTTTGGTTTTCCTACTGAATGAGATTCACATTCAGATTCACATTGGACCCTTCTTATTACTTATTACTCTTCTTTGGGTCTGTGGATTGGTTACCCTGTACTTTATGGCTAATTTCTGATTGTAAGAACATACCATGCATGTCTTTCTGGGTCTGGGTTTCTTTACTCAGGATGATATTTTCTAGTTCCATCCATTTCCCTGCAAATTTCATTATGTCTTTGTTTTTAATAGCTGAAGACAGACAAATAAACATAAGTTTTAAAAGAGGATGTTAACAAGAAAATTAGATGTCTGAATAGCACTTTAAGTTCATAAAAATGTACCTGAACATACATATTTATCTAGTAAATATTTTATTTTATTTGAAAAATTAAAGTTGTAAAGAAAAGCATATCAAATAGACTATGTAATTAAATTAAAGGCATCCAATATTGTTGGTCATATAGAATTGTCTAAATCTAAAGCCTTTGGCTTATCTGTTATATGGAGTTAAAACAGGTCTTTGGGCAAGTGATGTATTACCTTGTCTCAATAGGATTGGTACAAATCATTAACTTTTTAATGGAATTTTCCTTTTTGTGACTCCCTACATGAGACAAATAGTAACTCACACATATTGACCCATTTATAACAAATACAGTGAATAAGAGTATTCACTCACCAAGCAAATGTTTTACAGTAATTAAAACACTTTTGTTAATTTTATTATTAAAGACTGTTACCATCCGAGAGGATAATAGTTAAAACTTCTCAAGTATAAAATCAAATTTTCAGTTTGAATTAGATAATTGATGGCATGTCATGAAGTTGCAATATGTCGAAAGAGTTTGAAATATGTCATTAATTATTGGATAAAAAATTTTAACCATTAATATTTATTATGTTCAAATGTGCTAGAAGCAGAGAGATTTTCTAGTTTCAATAAATACAGTCAGGCTTTGTAAAATGAAGGGGTGTTTTTTAGATACATTATCTTCCAATAAACATAAGTCAATCTCCTACAGGTATTCTCCAAGGAAATTCCAGGTCACCTTTGAGAAATTCTACTCTGTAAACGCAAACTGTGCTAAAAAAAAAAAAAAAAAAAAAAAAAAAAAAAAAAAAAAAAAAACATATCTTCAGTGTAGAAATCAAGATGTTTCTATGCAGAAATCATATAAATTGATAATGTGTTACAAATAATATTTTCTGACCTACTGTATAGTACCCTTACAGATAATTTTAAAGTAAAGTGTATTAGTAATTTATATTTAAAGTTCAATTTCCACCAATTACTTCTTGAAAATGTTTTTTTTTTTTAAAAAAATTCTCTCCCATTACACCATGGCAAAGAGCATATTCATAGCTCAGTCTAACAGACAGACATTTATAGGACAATAAAATCTGAAAATAAGAACTATTTTCTGATGATATAATTGGGTGAGAAGTTTTTGTTTGTTTGTTTGTTTGTTTGTTTCTCTTACTGAATTGAACTTCGGTTTTCATGCCTTACCCAGTGTGGTTCGTGCTATTTGACTGCATTTTTTTGTTACATCAATTCCTTTTTCACCATTTTGAAGTAAGCATGAGTTCTTCATATACAATTATACCAATATATGAACATGAAAATTTAACAACTCTGATTTTGGACATCAGGCTTATGTTCTTTTGTTGGGTACAGAGGGTTAAATACATATGCTGGCTAGTTTTCATCAACTTGACACAAGCTAGAATCAGCTGGGAAGAGGCAGTGTAACCAGGATATACTGTGTGAGAAAAAATTCTATTTCTAATAAGAGGAAAATATATTTTATTTCTTTATTTCTTTATTTCTTTATTTATTCAATATATTCTTTATTTACATTTCAAATGATTTCTCCTTTTCTGCATCCCCCTTCCCCGAAAGTCCCATAAGCCCTCTTCCCTCCCCCTGTTCCCCAATCCATCCCTTCCCACTTCCCTGTCCCGGTATTCCCCTACACTGCTGCACTGAGCCTTTCTAGGATGAGGGGCCTCTCCTTCCTTCTTCTTGGTTGTTATATGATATGTGAATTGTGTCTTGGGTATTCCAAGCTTCTAGGCTAATATCCACTTATCAGTGAGTGCATAACCTGAGTGTTCTTTTGTGATTGGGTTACCTCACTTAGGATGATATTCTCCAGTTCCATCCATTTGTCTAAGAATTTCATTAATTGGTTGTTTTTAATGGCTGAATAATACTCCATTGTGTATATATACCACATTTTCTGTATCCATTCCTCTGTTGAGGGACATCTGGGTTCTTTCCAGCTTCTGGCTATTATAAATAGAGCTG
>BDUI01008568.1:55025-67008 GCA_002335545.1 Apodemus speciosus
GCATGGACTCTGGGGATCCCAGCAGGAGAAAGCATAGGTCCCTGGAGCTCAATGTCAGAATAAAATGTATCAGTTCATTCTGTAAGCTTACAGGGGACTCATGGCAGCTCTTTCCTCTCTTCTTTCTTCCCTGTGTGTAATGGAAATTATGCCAATTATGTCGATTCTTGGAGTCCCTGGCCTCTAAAAAACCTTGACATCCAACAGTATCTTCCCTTTTTTTCTCAAGCCAGGGAAGATATTTTCAGGGATTATACAAGATACTGTGGGGCATTGCTCATTACCTCAGTTGAGGTAATGTTGAGATATGAGTAGGGTTAAAAGGGGAGATGACTGTTAGATTTCAGACCCAGGACAATGGGCTGAGAGACATAGTTAACATACCAAAGCAGACCTTACCTCCAGCTTCTCCCAGCATCTTTCATTCCCTACCTGGCATCCCCACACCCAACCCTGAACTTTCCAACCCAGGGGCTGGTCTACCTTCCCCCCCCCCAGGCTCTTCCTTATATAATCCAGACATTTTGGCTTCTTCTCTCCTTCTAGCCACCCCATTTCCTTCTCTCTGCAAGTATGCTTTCTCCTCTTCTTTCCCCCACCTCCTCTTTTCTTCCCAAGGTGATTTTCTTGGCCTCCAACCTTGGGGCCAGTGAACTCACCCTCCTAAGAGCAGTTTCTGAATAAACCTGTATTTATATATTTTTTAATCTGGCTTGAATTAGCTAATTTTACTGGCAGAGAAATAACTTATCAATAATCTGGAGTGTAAATATGACATGGAAGGAGAAAATATATGAGAAAAGACACTAAGAATTAGATTCCACTGGAAGGTGTGGAGTGCCATACAGTTAGATCAATAAAGAAGGCCACGATATGACCTGGGATTACATGCAAAGTCCTTAAGGCTGAGTTTACATACCAGAGCAAGTGCACCACCAGACTTTGAAATCTGTGCCATAAACCACTAGCCTTATTTATTTTACTTGTAAATCACAGCAACAATACTTTCCTGAGCACACATTTCCCTATACACACATATACTTACTAGTAAAAATAAAAATGCATTGTGTATGTATTTTGTATATCTAAAATGCACAGCAAAGGGAAATGTTTAAAAAGATGAATATGTAAATAAAAAGAGATCATATAAATATTTTTTCACTTTCTCCAATCTTCCAGAATGGGTTGGGATATACATAACCGACCAATGGCTTTGTATCATTCTGCCTAGAAGCAACTTTGTGGCCACCAAAGATAGAACCCATGGGTAAAGAGGCACCCAGGAGCTTGCAAATGCTTGCTCTGACTTAATTTTTCATTAAGCTTTAAAGAACATGATGAATAAAGCAAGCTATTCATTAATCAAATTACAATGGAGAGGTCAGTCAAAGATACCTTTTGCTTCTTTTTTATTTTCCAGTATCACAGAGGACTGTGAATAACCTGTGTCCTTTCCAGACCAGACAGGAAGGACTAGACACTTCTCATTGCTATTCAGAGAACTATTAATTTGCACATTTAAAGCAATAGTTCCTGTTGCTCATGTCAGAGTCACTCTCCTCTTATGACCCTAAAAATCTGTCATCTCAACAAATAGCTGAAGAGTCGATCGTACCACAAATCCATTTAAATAATAAAGTCGTGACTGAGTCGGGCATATTTATGGAATGAAAGAACACCTTGAGATGCAGAACACTGGCTTTGGTGAGTGGTTTGTTTGGGTTAAAATCGTCAAAAAGAAAGAGATGAATCTTGTTAAATAAAAACTTGAAAGTGATTTCTTTGGTAMAAAAAGCGTGTGTTTGTATTCTGTGAAATTCTAWGTTTTGGGCATTCAGATTCCCAGAAAATAGGATATGTTGAGTGGATGCCTTTTGAATGTGTCAATTTGTAAAGATTTTTGAATATTTAATTCATATAACTCTGAAGAGTCTAGTAAAATATTATGAAGTACAAAAGGGTATACTTCAATTCCCATCTCATTGTAGATAGTGTTAAAACTCAGATCCAAAAATGTCAATAGGAAAAGAAAATGCATTAAAAGCAAGATGAAATTGGCTAAATTGTACAAATAATTCCTAATTCACCTGTACTCTGAAGAAATGTACAAAAATAAAACTCTTCAAACATAAAATTATTAGATTAATTAGAAAGCATCATCCAACCAAATGGTACATTTTGCAAAGAGACACATCTATAAATGAAGAACATGGAGAATTTTTGAAATCAAGAGTGGCAAAACATATCATGAATACACTAAGAATAAAAAGCTGATATAATATTAACATTAGAAAAAATGGGCCAAAAGTACGGTGATACATTATTGTTTTACCAATATAGGACTTCATTTGGTTTTGATCAGAAAAGGTCTAGTTATTCTGGGAATTACAACAACTTTAAACCTACATGCACACAATAACATGGTGTGTACAACAAATCTGTAAAGCCAACTTTGACAGAACTGTAGAAATAATTTTACATTGATCAGTAGATGTGTAATATTTCTTTTTCTTCATTGAGTAAATGTTTGCTATCAATTTTGCCTCAAACATACATCTAGGAATTGAGAAGATAGCACAGTGTATAAATCAGAATCCCTGTTTTTATGATATGCACATACCCTATGATGGAAAACACAATAAAAACATTTAATATGTCAGGTATTGATAAGTGTTGAGAAAAATAAATAAATGAAGTTTATGGTGCAGAAAGTTATGGGACAAGGGCTCTATAGTTTAGTCTGTGGTGAAGGTGGGCTTTCCTCGCAAAGTGACTCACAGTCTTGAAGGAAAACATTTGAAATAGTGGAATCAGCCAGTGTACTGACACTGAGTGTGTGGACTTCTTGGACAACTCTATGTAGGACAGAGAAATAGTATTTACAGAGTATGTGGGAGGGCCTGGTGAGTCTCACGGAGAGATTGCTATAACTGACAGATCAGGTAGCTGGATAAGGAATAAAGCACAGATATTACTAGACATAGTAGTAACTATGTAATTGATGAATACAAAATAATTTACCTAATGTTTGGAGAATATGAATTATGCTTCAAGCTACATGAACAGTTTTTTAAAGCAATAATTATGAAGCAAGTGTGAGGTCTTTCTAGTTGGCCTCTCATTACATTATCTGGCCACAATGAAATTAAGTTAGAAACAAGAAGAAAACATATAGCAAAAAGTTAAAAAATTATCTGGAAATAAATAAGGACTTGTTCAAAATATATAGGTCAGTGAACATATTGTAAAGAATATGTGTGAACTCCTAAAAATTGAATGGCAGTAAAAATAATATGAACCAACCAGGGATTTGTCAAAATACACACTTGGAGAGAAGCTTACAGTTTAAATTGTTTATGATAATGAAGAATATACTGAATAATGTCATTATCCATCTTGAAAAGGTAAGGAAGGAATCATGGACTGAATGAAGAGGATGAAAGGAAAATCACCAGAGTAGACAATGATGAAATAAAAATACAGAATCTACAGAAAGACCCCCAAGCTCTTTGAAGACGTTTTAAAACATCCCAAAGTATTAGCGATTATTTAGAAAAACACACGCTTCTTAAACACTCTTCTTGAGAATGCAATTTGCCGCACCCACTTTAAGAAGCAATTTTCAGTCACCTGAAGATGTGTGTAGCATAATATCCAGTGGTTTACAGTCTAGACCAGAAATAAAAAAAAAAATGTACTTGTATTCTTAGGAAATTAGGAGAGGCACACATGGCCTTTGATGGCAGCGGTTAGAACATCCGCCGGCAGTGTGCACCTATTTCAAGAGCACTGATGAGTAACTTGGAGTTTATATGTATTTATATAGCATCGCATTATAGGACAGTAAAAATGAGCAAGCCAATTCAAAATGGACAGCTGTCACAAACAGTGATATTTGAGTGAAAGTTGCAAGACAGGGAAGAAAAAATTGTGTATTTTCTCTTTAATGTGCACTTCAAAACATTCACAACTGAACCATATCTGCTGAGGAGGTGTATAAAGGAAACCTCCCTACCCACCATCTCCAAGAGGTAGGGAACAGAAAGAGGTAAGATAGGAGGGGAGCAGGTAGATTTCAATCACATTGTGTTTGTTCCATTACTGAAGGTGTTCATTATAGACAATAGTAAATTTTATCATTTTTAGCTACATRGACTTTAATATTTTTACTTTCTTACTGAGAATCAAGTTTAATTGTTTCATTTTCCAAGTAGAATTTATTTTTGTTTTTTGCTCTTTCCATTTATGCTCAATTCCCAGTCCTTCCCTTGTGCCCTCCTGTGTGTCCCTGATCCCTTCTGTGTGCCTCTGTCCCTGATGTCCACGTTCCCACCTTCATGTCACCTTCTGTATGTAATTTATAAGAACTTTCAGTATATGGGGTAATTTCTTAATAGTACTGATGAGTGAATGTTAGAAACAATGATTTATTGAGGCTGGAGAGATTGCTCAGTGGTTAAGAGCACTGACTGCTTTTCCAGAGGACCTGGGTTTGATTCTCAGCATCGACTTGGTGACTCACAACTCTCTGAACTCCCATTTCCAGACATCTGATACCCTCTTCTGTTCTCCTTGGGTGCCAGACAGGCAAACAATGCATTGACAGGCATGCAACCAAAACACCCATACACATAAAATAAAATGATCTTTAAAATAACAATCTATCAGTAACTCAAATAAAACAATGAATAGTGGCTTTGAAAAAATGTAACTGATAATACGAACTCGAGAAGAGCTATGAAATGAATGTAATTTTTTAAAACAAAAAGTCATTGGTTGAAAAATCTTCTGAGAAGGGTAATGCAAATCTAAATCACTGAAACATTCAAAACTATTTTTTAATCTCTCAGTAGTTATAAAAACAAGAATATCCCCCAATTTGTCTAATAAGTCTCAGATGTCTTCCTCTGACCTCCTATGACAAAAACAAAAACAAAAATCAAAAAAAAAAAAAACAAATCAAGAGAAAGTTGCAGGCTAATGTCACTTCCAGGTAAGAATGAATTTCAGTGGTACCTATTCACCCACATCATGGCAAAAAGGGAGTAGAAAGGTGTGAACTCGAATGACCACTTTCAAAAACTGATCAGAAAATAGTAAAATTTCTGTAATAGTAACAACAAGATAATGACTATTTTTTTTAAACTTTGCATGTTGTACAATCTCTAGCCCAACCCTTTAGTGTTCTTAGTTGACTGAAAGGTAGCCGGAACAAAAGCAAGGACGTCACTCTGTTTTGATAAAGCTCTTCTTCCAAAAACAGTTGTCAGGCTTAATTTTCCCTAAGAGCTGTAGTTTGTCTGTTCTTAACACAGAGAGAATGCATACAAGTGTGTAGCTACACCACACCCAGTGATTTCACGGGTGGATTTTTTCCCAAGAGAAAATATCCACTAAATACCTCTAAAAATTATATGTCATTATGTAAAATGAGTTTCATAGCAGTTGTCTCCTGTCTGCATGTGTCTGGGCACGACGCATCTGTGTGCACGTGTAAAAGTGTGTATGTGTGCATGTGTGTGGTGTATGCTTACCTGTGTGTGCATATGTGTGTGCATGTATCTATTTACATGTGTGTGCACATGGGTGTGGCAAATGCATAAGTTGTGTGTTCGGGTGTGTGTGTGTGTATGTGTGTCTGTGTCTATCTGTGTGTTCATGTGGGGGAAATTCAGCTGTATATTCAATATATGCTTCCAAAAGCCAAAGGTTGATAATGGATTCCTTTTTCAACTTAGAAGTAAGTTTTTTTCCCTGAAGCAAGAGCTTCCTAGGCAGTTTGCTTGGGGAGCCCTGTCTTTTGCCTTCCAAGGGCTTTACTGCAATCAGCTGGTATACTGGTCAGATGTTTGAGTGGGCTGTAGGGACCCATGCTCTGGTCCTCACACTCAAAGCCATGTACTTTATCCACTGAGCCTTCCCCTTGGCCCTTGCACCACTATCCTTAATAGGTGATAAYGAGCTGACTGCAAATGTTGCTCAGCTGTAGAATGACTAAASGAATCGAGGAATGTTTTTACAGTGTATTATTTTATTCAGTGAAGATGGAGGTGGGTAAATTCTCACACACACAAAAAAAAAATTGCGAGGATGAAGAAAATAGACCAAAAAATCCATGTTTATGATTTTGTGGATGAAAAACTCCAAAAGTAGGTATAAAATATTGCCTAGAAGTACCAGCTAAGCTTTAAGTTACTTCTGTGACTTGACAAACTAGGGGGGGGGGAACCATGCTATAGCTTCTGAGGTGCTGTTTGTCATGCTGGCTGCACAAGAGTGTTTGCTTTATGGAAGGACACTGAGATGTTTGCTTTTGATTTATAACATGCATGTATAATAGCAATTGATACTTAAGAAGGGAAAAGATTAATAGATGGAGACAAAGTTAGGTTCAATGAGGAAATACAAGAGCTGTCTAACACTGGAAAAAATATGTTAATGTAATTACCACATTAATCAATCCAAATAGAAGAATCAAGCTGAATAGATGAGTAGAATCGCTTGCTAAAATTAAAAACCCATTGATAGTAAACTAAAAAGGATTTCATAAATCTTGGAAAAGAACTTTCTTAATCTGATAAGGAACATATTTAAAAATCAAATAAAGTACCATAAGAATGATGGARTATGAAAACACTGTACCAAACCCCAAAGAAAAATGAGGAGGAAGCAACCGCCCTACATCTTGCATGATGCTGACGATGTCAGGCATATTCAAGAGTTTTTCTAAGGAAAATTGTTAGAGGGAAAGCAAAACAGTATGTCAATCACCTGTGGCATGATTGTCTATAGAGAAAAATGTTATGAATGAATACTTTGCAATTGTAGTTTCTTATGGGTAGTAAAAGGCTATATCAGCTTCACTAAAAATTGAATCAGTAATAAGTCATTTACAGCTTGTATTAGTCACAGTTCTCTAGAGTCACAGAACRTATGGGTAGTCTCTATATAGTTAGRGRATTTGTTGATGACTTACAGTCTGTAGTCCAACTCCCCAACAATGGTCAGCARCAGCTGTGGATGGAAGTCCCAGGATCTAGCAGTCACTCAGTCCCAAGAGGCAAGCAGGCAAAGAAGAGTGAGTCTTCCTTCTTCCAATGTCCTTATGTAGGTCTCCAGCAGAGGGTGTGGCTCAGATTAAAGGTGTGTGTCACCACTCCTTTAATCCTAGATGACCTTGAACTAAGAGATCTCCCAGTCTTAATCTTCTGGAATTCATAGCCACTAGAATTCAAGATCTCCATGCCAAGATCCAGGTCAGAAACTTGTATCTCTCCAGCCTCCAGATTAGATCACTGGTGAGCCTTCCAATTCTGGATTGTAGTTCATTCCAGATATAGTCAAGTTGACAACCAGGAATAGCCACTACACAGCTCTATGRAACAATTGTAAATTTTAATTTAAAAATATCACAACTATTACCATTTTCAAGATTTATATTTTTATTTATGTGTATGTGTGTTTATATATATGCAATCATATGTGTGTACGAGTACCCACAGAGACCAGAAGAGGGTGTTGGATAGCCTGAAAATGGAGGTAGAGCAGACTGTAATTCTTATACCTATCTTGAAAGGAAATCTATTTATCTACATGCAAATTTGAAACCCTAAAGTGGTGTCTAAGGTGTTAGGTTTGGGGACTTAACAACTTGTGTTTTTCTATGTATATCGATTGTTCACCATAAACTTGTTTTTAGAACTCAGCTGCCTTTGTCAAGGGCATGATGATACCTACATAACAAAGCAAAAGGCTAAAGTACTTTACCTGTAGTTATTAAAATATCGAGTGGAAATTACATGGATGCCTTTTGATACTAGCTAGAGAATTGTAGAGAACTGTTGTTCTTTCCTCCTCTTGGTAATTCTTTTGCCATGTAGTGCAAATTGTGGGTACAGGGAATAGCAAATAGGGAGAGAAATTTTAGGTTTGGGCTTCTGGGCCTTGCTGCCCTTTCAAGTCACCTGGTTGAAGAGGTGGAGCAGGAATTGCTGATGGAGCTATACTGCAGTTCAGAAAACAGGCCAGCCTGCCCAGGAACTGCTCTGGGTCTCACACGGACCTTGAGCAAAGAAAATATTGTATGTGTCAATTTCCTGGATTCTCTTTTGCWWTTGGGTTTTCTAGAACTGACCTTTGCATCTCCCTATCCTCATCTATATGTAAGTCAGCCCTGATGATGTTTAAGTTCTTGTCTCCTCTTAAYAACAGAGCTTCATACTCAGGGACTATAGGTTCCCTTAGTGAAGAAGGCTATGTACACAGACAGGTAGATCACTAGGCTGACAAGCTCCAGATCCTCTGAAAGGTTCAGCACTCTAACATGGTGGCTCTAATCCTTCCTAATTTAGCTGTGACATTTAATACAGATCCTTATGTTGTGGTGACTAACAACCACACAATTATTTTATTGCTACTCCATAACTATAATTTTGCTACTGTTATGAAACTTAATGTAAATATCTGGTATGCACGATATCTGCTATGTGACCCCCCACAGGTTGAGAATCACTGCTCTAAGAGATCAAAAAGAGTGGAGCCACTAACAGTAAGGAAATAAAGAAAAGTTTTAGGAAGACATGGTGCTAAATTAAGGTTAATTCTGTTCTGTTAAGCAGAGAGGTAAATTTGTTTATAATTTTTTGGAAATTACAAAAGAGTGTGAGCAGAGAAAAAGTATTATTTCATATATCAATAAGTCCTCCATCCATGTAAGTATCTAACCATCCATCCATCCAGTTATTCATTCAACTACACATCCACTATCTATTCATTCACCTATTTATGTATCCACCATACATCCCTCCACCCATCTCTCCCTCTCTGCATCTATCCATTCTTCTATTTATTCTATTCTTCATCCATGTATTCATCTATTCATTCACATTTGACTTCCCATTATGTGCCAAGTGTGATTTGATACAGTGAAGAAAAAATAGAAATAAATACACAAAGTTTTTGCTTTTGTGTATTTCATTTTTCCATGTTAATCCATAACTGACTAATTACATAAACACATGAACAAGATAATTTATGCAAATGGCAAAAGACAAACAAATATAGTAGTCTACTGTGATAGGAACATGGTCAATAAGGGGAAGGAGATTTCTTGTTAGCTCATGAAATATCTCTCTGATTGCACATCAACACAACCTGTAATTCATGGAGCATGATTTCAAAACTGACATGTAGCACATCCTTTCCTGGGTGCCTGCTCACCTACCATTTTTCTAACCCTGTGCTCTCAGAGCTCCAACTTCATCATTCCTTATAATTAAGGCTTCCCTGTGCATCATCATAACATTTGCACTGAGAAAACTTGTTTCCCTAATTTTCTCAAGGATCAATAAAAACAAATTAAAATAGAGGATTAGAGGTGTCTTCTTGCCACATTATTTTTCTGAGAACAAAAGATGTAGTGATATCATTGTTATTTCTCCAGAGGTCCCTAACCATAATATAAAGCCATTTAGCACAGTTTCAGATCTTAATAACTCACTGCTTCTTTCCCCTTGCTCCAGGAAACCAGAGGCAAAAATATCAGTAGGCAAAAGGGATAGGATGAATGAGAAAATCCACCCCCCTTCCATATTGTAAAAGACATTAAGTGATACATCGCTTTGATGGTCCATTTCCTGAAAGTAAGGGGAGGGGCTGGGCAGTATGACTAGGGGTATGCAACTCCTCAGACAATRGAGAAGATGACAAGGGGGTAGAAATGAACTTGGCAAAATCCAAGTACTGCACTTGGGAATGCACTGAGCATTTGGGGGAAATACAAAAGAGGGGTGTTGTATTCCAGCTTCCAGTAARTTGAAAGAGTTAGATACATCAGGAAAGCTGGGGAAGAATTCTCTCAAGACCTCTATGGAACACAATCAAAGGACCAAAGGATACATGTGGTAAGAAGGCAGCTTCTTTAACAGCATAGTGGAAAWTTTTGCATTTTAGCATGGGAGACCTAGTCCAGTGTCGTGATTAGTACCGTAGGACTTGGATTATGACCACCAAGTTCATATCCTGGCTGTGTACCACTCTGAGCTTTTGTTTGCTCATCTGTGATATTAAAATCTCAGTACTTACCTCATAAGATGTTATGAAGATGAAAAAATGAATATGGATACATAGGACTTAAAGATCCAGAGAATTGATGTATTGCAGACAATGAAAATGATGAATTTCTTTACCTAAACTGAGCACTCCTCAAATCCTCACCACTCTCCCCATTTCATGGATGAGTAAACTCAGTCCTGCAGTCATTAAAAGCATTATATATGTATATATACTAATATACTATATACTACATACTACATACTATAATATATATAATATATTTAATATAATATTATGTATATAAAATAGTACTTAAATGTCTGTTGTGCTGGTTCCCAGCTCTATGACATAATCACGGTACTTTTAGAACACTGGCCATTTTGCCTGTAAAATAGAACATTGTGTCTTGTAGTTATAGTAAGTTAATATGCTGTGAACAAAGTGCTTAGTCACGTACCTAACACATACTACTTAAAACTTTGTGCAACATGGACAGGTGTTTGCAAATTATGGCTGATGTTTTTATGGTTATGATGTGAGGTGGAATCAAGTTAATGACTGAACTGGGAGATAAATCTAGTGAAACAGAATAATATCAAGTAGGTAAAAAATGTGCAACGATATTGAAGAACTGAAAAGTATAATTATTAAACTCAATCGTAGTAAGATACTGAGCAGTTAGTGTTGAGTAATTTTGATAGATAGAAATCTAAACCCAAACAACAGAGATATTATCTGACACAGAGAACTGTCACACAAATAGAGTATGTATTAACCTATGTAAAAGAAAATTAAAGTAAAAAACCTCATCAGAAAGACCATGTTCCCCAATAAATAATACAATAGAACAATAAACTGGAAATTAATAACCAAAAGATACTTTGTAAGATCTCATGATTCTGACAACTAAATCACACACTGCTAAATTATACTCAGATGAAAGGGAAGCCATCACAAAGTCATGRAGTGAATAGTGATGATGGATGAGAGAATGTCTATAATTGTAGAACAGATCCAAAGCCATACATACAGGAGAATAGAGTTTTAAAGTAAGCTACCAGGTAAMAGAAGTTTAAAGGCAATGATCTATGAATACAGATAGCAAAGGGAATGATCAAATAAATGAAAAACAAAAACAAAAACAAAAACAAAACCACAAGAGATATTCCACATCACTAGGCACTCAGGAAACGAAAACTACAACAGTAAAACAAGACCATGTGCCCACCCAAATGGCTCACAGAAAAGTGAGCCATTACCTACTCATGACATCAAATGCTAATGAGGAGATGGAGAACCTGGACCCCTCATGCACTTCTTGGGGGTGGAAGTCATTGTCTTAGGATTTCTATTGCTGTGAAGAAACACCATGACTACTGGCAACTTTTTTAAAGAAAAACATTTAAATGGAGCTGGATTACAGTTCAGAGGTCTGGTCTATTAGCATCATGGCAGAAAGCATGTACAGGCAGACATAGACTGGAGAAGGAGCTGAGAGTTCTACATTTTGATCCACAGGCAGCAGGAAGAGACAATGAGCCCTTGAGCCTGGGCTTGGGCTTCTGAAACCTCAAGACCTGCCCTCTAGTGATGCACTTATTCCAACATAGCCACACCTACTCCAACAAGGCCACACTTCCTTTTTTTTTTAAATTTTTTTTTATTGAATATTGTCTTCATTTACATTGCCAATGGTAAAACCTTTCCCGATAACCCCCATCTCCTGCCTCTCTCTCCCTGCCTCCTTGTATATGCCTCTCCACCCAACACACTCCCTGCCCCCGCTCTTGGTTTCCCTTTGTTCGGGCCTCTGTTGAGCCTTCACCTGACAAAGGACCATTTCTCCCACTGATGCCCAACAAGGCCTTCCTCTGCCACATTTTTGGCTTGAACCATGTGTGCCCCTTAGTTGATGGTTCAGTCCCTGGGA
>BDUI01008569.1:25620-44537 GCA_002335545.1 Apodemus speciosus
CTATTTTCCTTAGGTTTGGTCTTTTCATCATGTCCTGGAGTTCCTGGATGTTTTGGGTTAGGAGCTTTTTGCATTTTGCATTTTCTTTGACTGTTGTGTCAATGTTTTCTATGATATCTTCTGCCCCTGAGATTCTCTCTTCTATCTCTTGCATTCTGTTGTTGATACTTGCATCTGTGACTCCTGATTTCTTTCCTAGGTTTTCTATTTCCAGTGTTGTCTCCCTTTGTGATTTCTTTAATGTTTTGACTTCCATTTTTAGATCCTGGATGCTTTTGATCAATTCCTTCACCTGTTTGGTTGTTTTCCTATAATTCTTTACGGGCTTCTACCTGCTTACCCGTGTTCTTCTGTATTTCTTTAAGGGAGTTATTTATGTTTTTTTTAAAGTCCTCTATCAGTGTCATGAGATACGATTTTGAATCCAACTCTTGCTTTTCAAGTGTGTTGGGGTATCCAGGACTTGCTGTGGTGGGAGAACTAGGTTCTCATGTTGACAAGTAGTCTTGGTTTCTGTTGGTAAGGTCTTGTGCTTGCTTTTCGCCATCTGGCTATCTCTGGTGTTAGTTGGTCTTGCTGTCTTTGGCTGGAGTTTGTCCCTGCTGTGGGCCTGTAAGCCTGTGTCAGCACTCCTGTGAGACTAACTAACTTCCTTCCTTCCTTCCTTCCTTCCTTTTCTTTTCTTTCTTTCTTTTTCTTTTTTTCTTTTTTTTGTTTTTTTCGAGACAGGGTTTCTCTGTATAGCCTTGACTGTCCTGACACTCACCAGGATGAGTCTTGAACTCAGAAATCCACCTGCCTCTGCCTCCCAAGCACTGGGATTACAGGCGTGTGCCACCACCACCCCTCTGAGACTTTCTTGTGGCAGGATCTGTGTGCAGAAGGCTGTGGAGTTGTTCGGCTCCCAGATACAGATGGCAACTTGAAGGCTCCTGTTCCAGCTGCTCCACTGATTGTATGCCCTGTGCGCTCCTAGCCCTTCTGCTCCAGACAGTTTTTGGAAAGAAAGTGGAAATGTATCCTCCATGCCCATAAGTGAAAGAGCTGCTGGGAGATCACTCTTTCCTTTCTGGCCACGCACAGAATGCTATGGAGCTGCCTGGCTCCTGGGTGAAAAATCCACAATCTAATTTTAACCCTCCATGACTAATTTTCAGTAACACAATCCAAATTCCTTTGCATGATATATAACCTTTTTCAAGGAAACAAAGTACGTTGTACCTGGCTCTAATTCATATTCTTAGCTCTCCTGTCAAAATCCAGTGCTGCCTTCCAGGTAATTCTTTTATCACTAATTGCCAAATAATTAAAATGGCCTTTGGCTAATAAGAGGTCCTGGCATATTTAAGATGGGAGAGGGAGGACAGAAGGGATTTAGCTAAGAAGGAGAAGTAAAGGAGAACTTGTCTTTGTACAAATCCTAATGCCTATGCACTCTCACTTTTTAAAATTGAGGTAGCTGATCCTCTAAAGTCAATACCTCTTTCATATAAAAGTAGGTTCCCTGTCCATTTCAGGACACCTATTGGTGTATTCTGTGTTCCTCTCATATTTAGGCAGTAGTCATGTTGGTGCGAGACTTTATGGGTATAATTTCTGACATTAGCTGTAGGTGACACAATCTCATTTAAAAAAAAAAAAAACCTTTCCTGATCCTTTGGATCTTACAGTCTTTCTGACCCCAATTCCACAATGTTTTCTGAACCTTAAGTGTGGGAGTGTGTTGTAGACATATATCATTGAGGTGGTGCTCCATAACTAATTTTTTGTTATGTCTTTCTTTAATGGTCTCTAACTGCAGCCAAATAAGTTTCCTTGATAAGGAGTGTAAGGTACACAATATTTCACAGGCATTCTTAGAAGTTTGTTTCCATGGGAGTTAAAAATTCTATGTAGCTGATATCAAGATTAACAATAATGGTCATTCATTCCAGTGAATTGAACATACTTGTTCTTTGAGTAACAGTCTGAACCACAGAGAAATTGGAATAAATGAATTATATAATCATATTTAGTGAATCCTAGGTTATATTCTAACATTGTAAGTAAATGGTATATCTTTCTTGATTATTATAATAAAAACTAAGAAGTAGGATATAATTGTTATAATCAATTGTACTATATAATTATATTAAACAAATTAAGATGATTTAACATCAGGGCAATACAAATTTGCTGGATTTACATAAGAGTAGAGGCCATTCTTCTATAGGCAGTTGTGTCTAAAGGTGCATAGGATTATCTGAAGGCTCTCTATCCTATGAATGTGTTAGATGTATAAGACAGAATACTCAGAGATATGGATATGAAAACCAGATGACACGTGAATGGCTTTTGTTAAGGAAAATACTTTTGAGATTAAGATGGAGAAGAAGCTGGGGGCAGAAAATCCATTCAAATGAGTCATCAGACTACAATACAATTATGTCCATTGTAAAGAGATGAAGCAGAGGCTGAGTGGAAGCATCATTGACTGATATGCAGCCAAGGAAACGCCAAGGCTGTGAGCCAGTGCTCCAGATAACTTTGGTCTTTAGTACTATCCTATATGTCCTAGGAATGGAGCTGCTTGATGAAATCCCAAGTCACGCTCATTGATTAGTAACCATATGTGTGAAGGGGAGGGTAGCTTCATAAAACGGCTGMAATGAATTTCAATGTGTAGAAGCTGGAGGTCAAGGGGAAGGTCTTTTTATTTTCTTCAACAGTGTTCATGATTGACTGTGTCCTTCCTGAGTTTCAAAAAACTCATGCAGACCTCTGCTTAGTACATTTAGCAAGTTATTTAAAGCACAAGTTTCAGAAAGTACTTTGTTACGAATAACCAGATGAAGGCAATTTGAGCTGATCATGTTGGAAACATCTGAATATGCTATTTGACTACTTAAACATATTAAGTTGCTTTGCAGTTGGTTTTACTTTTCTGAGAACTCCATGGCATCAAATGTCTTTCTATTGAAAAAGAAAAAAAATGCTATTATAAAGCAGGAAATGTTATTCTCAGTTTCTAGGTAAAGCTGTCAGATTTAGGAAGTTTTTGACACTTCATTATAGGTAGAAACACTTTGTGTAGTCTTCATTTTATACTCAAGATAACTTTGCAGCTTGGTACGTTTGTTCTAAAATCATGCTCCCATCAAATGAAAAGCAAAAACAATTAGAAAAAGACACTATTGTTTGAAATTAGTATGACTGCGTGAAATGTATGCAGCAAATAATCTCGATCTCTTGATAAATTGCCTCCTCTAGAGAGCATGGGCGGCTCTTTTAGCATCTATTGAGAAACAAAGAAATCCTGTCAAGATGACATCTGCTTCTTCAGTGGAACATATTAGGAGTCGTGAGGTTTTAAATATGACACAGTGAGCAGCATCATGTACTTAATCAGCTGCCAAGGAGGAGTTTGCCTTTCTTCTTGGGAATCCATTGATTCTAGAATGTAAGGTTTTCCATGGAAAGTGTAAGGCAATGTCATAATTCTTAATGCCTGAGGATCATATTGGAACAATTACCCATGGTCAGATGATTCTCCGTGGCTGTAGTAATGTATGTCAAATAAATATAACAACAACAACAACAACAACAACAACAACAACAACAACAACAAAAGGCAGCAAAGAACTAAACTAAGTAAGTGCCCCCAAACCTGAATTGTCTTAGACTGGCTGATGCACAGGCTGTGTTGAAACGGGGAAATACAGTCTATGCATTTCTTACCTGTCTTCTGATATCTATGCAGGCATGTTTTTTTTCTTGTGATAGGAAACACACAAAAGAGAATGAAAAAATGCAAGTTCACTAGAGGCCTGTGCGCTGGACTGGTATACTGTCACTTCTGTCTCATATTGATCAAAGCACATCCTATGGCTAAAATGATAGTCAGGGGACAGAGAAATATGTTCTACCTCTGATAAAAGCTCAGAAAATATGTAAATGTGGAGAACTCTGATGAATTTAGACAAAATAGCAATTTACTACATGAAGAAGCTACATATGTCCACTTTGATCATGTGCTCAATCTTAGTTATGCAGGAAATGCTGAGTGACTCAGCCCCATGCATGGCACATATTGTCTGTCCTTTGGGAGCAGGAGCCATTAACTGTTCACTAAATTCTGTTATCACTTTGTAGAAATATGAATTTGATGCCTCTTCTATCAGTCCTTGAAGTTTGTCAGTAATGTGACTGAACTATGGTCAAAGAAAAAAGTCAAAATATCAAGTATAGCCCAATAAATCCTAAACACATATCTCTATGATCTTCTTCCAATTGACAGGTGTAATGATGCTTCATGTTATTCTAGAGCCCAAATAATTTTCTGACATAGAATAGTCTTTATTTCACTTTGTCTGATACATGTATATATTTTATCAATCATTTATTATAGCAGCTAGCCAAGAATACTCTGACTATATCTGTACTTGCACCATAATGTACCCTACCTGCTATACCTATTTACTTCTAACCTTTGATTCACCAATTCATAGCCTTAGACTTGACCTTTGAGTATGGTGACAAGTTATTATCCAGCGTTTTAACACTTATTACTTTGCTCCAGACACTTCAGACTTAGATTTTCTGACTCTGGGATTCTCTTGAAATATTTCATTTCAGAATGATATAAACTGCTAAAATTCTATTCATGATTTATCTAGTACAGATTGTATTTACTGGCAGTTCTACACATCAGACATTTTTTTTTGTGTGTGAAAGTAAACACCTGCCATCAAGCCCTTACCAATGTGTAAAGAAGTTACTTTATTTAAGATAGACCACACCTAAGTTTGAATTGTGTCTTTGATATTTACTAATAATTTAATTGGGGTCTTAGTGGTCATATCTTCCTCTTGAAAATGGAGATTAACATTGTATTTATCCCATCTAGCTACTGACTTTAGTGGGATTGCTTCAAAATTGTCTTCATTTAGGATGATGTTGGTTGTGGGTTTCTCATATGTAGATTTTATTTGCTGGAGGTATGTTCCTTCTAACCCAATATTCTTTAGGACTTTTATCATAAGGGCATATTGGATTTTTGTCAAAGTCCTTTTACTGACATGATTATGCTATTTTTGTCTTTAAGTCCACTCACATTGTTTATTACATTTATTGATTTGTATGTGTCATGTTGAAATACCACTTTCTCTTAGGAATAAGGCCATCTGGGTCATGGCATATATTCATATGTATGTATGTGTATTTTATTTGCAAGTATTTTCGAATCTATGTTCATAAGGAATGTTCACCTGTAGTTTTCTTTCCCTCTTCTCTCTCTCTCTCTCTGTCTCTCTCTCTCTGTCTCTCTCTTTTTCTGCCTCTCTCTTTCTCTCTCTCTCTGGCATGCAGCAGTTATCTGGTTTCGGTTTGGGAGTACTCTTACTGTTTCTTTCTTTTTTTTCATACTTTAAGAAGCATTATGGGAAGGAGCATATGGGAAGGAGGAAAGCAATGGAGAAATATGAAGAATTAAAATGCACACACACACACACACACACACACAGAGAGAGAGAGAGAGAGAGAGAGAGAGAGAGAGAGAGAGAGAGAGAGATTGAGAATTTGTTGTATGTCATCCTTAATGTCTAGTAGAATTATGTTGTCAATCTATGGCTCTGGCTTTGTGCTTGTTTTTTGTTTTGTTTTGTTTTGTTTGTTTTTTAAGCTGGGAAGCTTTTTGCCACCATTTTACTCCCCTCAGTTGTAATGGGTCTGTTTAGGTTATTCACTCCTTGGTTTAATTAATTTTTCTGGTTTGGCAAAATCTAGAAATCCATTTCTTTGGGGAGGTGTTGGTCCAACTTAATGATAACATGTTTTAAAAATGTTTCCTAATAATATTCTGAATTTCTTTTGTGTCTGTAGTAATGTTTCCTTGTTCTTTTCTGATTCTATTAATTTGGGTCTTTCTTTGTTTTTTTCTGGTTGGATCAAGGGTCTGTCAGTCTTGTTTAAAGCTCAAAGTACGAACTGTTAGATTTGTTTTGTTGATGTTGATGTTGACTTTTTCTCTGACTTTCCTTATTTCTTGTCTTCAACTGGGATTGTGTTTGGTTTGTTCTTGTGTAAGCCATTTATGCTTGCTCTTTTTGATTTTTAATATAAGTTCGTAGAGCTATAACTTTGCCTTGTAAGACTGCCTTCAATTTATCCCAGATGTTTTGTTGTGTTGCATTTTCATTTAGCTCCAGGGCAATTCTGATTTTCTTAATTGTATCTTTGACTCATTCATCATACAGCAATGTGTTGTTTAATCACCACGTGTTGGAACATTTAGCAAAGACTTATTTTCTCTCAATTTTTAAGTTTTATTGTACTGTGGTCAAATAGGATACAAGAAAGTTTTTAATCTTTTTGAATTTGTAATGATTTGTTTTCTTTTCCAGGCTATGGTCTATTTTACAAAAGATTCCACGTGCTTCTCAGCAATGTTTGTATTCTTTAGTGTTTGGTGTAACATTCTATAGACATTTGTTAAGTCCATTTGTTGTATTATGTCAAATAATACTGATGTTTCTCTGTTTATTTTTGCCCCATAATATGTCTACTAGAGAAAGTGGGATATTGAAATCACCTATTCTTAAATTACAGATGTTAGTCAGTGTCTTTGAACTTTAGTAGTACATTGTTTTTATGAAATTGGGTACTCCAGATTTCAGAGCAGATATGGGATAAAATGTCTCATTGGGCTGGGCAGTGGGAGCACATGCCTTTAATCCCAGCACTTGGGAGGCAGAGGCAGAATTTCTGTGAGTTTGGGGTCAGTCTGGTCTACAGAGTGAGTTCCAGGACAACCAATGCTACCCAGACAAACCCTGTATCAAAACAACAACAACAACAACAACAACAACAACAACAACAACAACTACACACACATGTGTATGCTGGTTGCTTATCCCACTCGATTGGAATAATTATGCCCATCATTTTATTCTCAGGTGATGCCTATATTTTGAGCTAAGGTATATTTCCATTAGACATCAAAGAGGTGGGTTTTCTTTCTTGATCCATTTACACATCCTTTSTCTTTTGATTAGAGAATTGGAGCCATTATTATTTAAAGTTATTATTGAAATATGTGTGTTGATTGTGGTCATCTATGTTGAGTTTTGGTAGTTTTTGTGTTCTTGGTGGTATTTTGATTTTTTGGATTTATATCTTAGTATTTTTTCACACAGTCTCTCTCATATACTCACCCCTCACCAAAATAATTCTTCACATATTTTCTTTAGGGTTGGATTGTTGGTTATAATTTTTAAGGCTATTTATGTCACAGAAACATTTTCTTTCTTCTTCAGTTATGGCAGATAGTTTTGTTAGGTGCATTTTTCTAGGCTTGCTGTCATGATCTTTTAGGTCTTGAAATGCATTGATTCAGGCTCTGCAGGTTTTCAAACTTTCAGTTGAGAATTCAGCTGTTATTCTGATGGGTTTTCCTTTGTATATTACTTGTGTTTGTTCTTTTGCTTCCAATACACTTTCTTTGTTCTGTGTAATTAGTGTTTTAACTATGATATATCATGGTTATTTTGATTTTAGGTCTTGTATATTTGGAATATCTTAATTTAGACTGAGAAAGTTTTAAGTCTTTGTCTGTCTGACTGTCGCATTATGAATAAAATGTGCCCCTTGTTTGTTGTCTACGGGCTTGGCCATGCAACTTAATTTTATTACCTGTTATGCAGGCATGAGTTATAGCATGCTTCTTCATGGAGTCTCTTTTCTAATATCTCTGCTATCACTGCCATTGAAGTACTAAAGAAAGATGAGAGACAGGAAGCAGAGCTGTTTAACTCAGTGCAGTTTGAAGCAGGATAGTCCATACTATTTGTAGATTTATGATACCACTTTTGGCTATTCAAGATTAGGGATGATTTCTTCTGAAGTATTGCTATGATCATATATGTTATATTTGGAAGACTTAAAAGTCCATTTTGATAGTCATAGCTGCCCTATCCTGGGCCTACAGAGATGCTTGTTGTCATGTGACAAATGTCATGGTCATGTCTAGGAAGAGAAAGTGCCAGGGTATAATATTTAATAGAACCATGACTCTTGGGCCTAGGGAGAGTAAGTGCTTCTTTAACATTTGTAGCTAGACAGCTCATTCTTAAAGCATGCATCTCACCCCTGGGGGTTAACAGTCCATTTGGCTTGGCCTCTGTCTTCCATTGTAGAACGAACGAGCATGGCTAATTTTAAGAGCTCAGTAAGATCCAGTAGACTATCAAAAATAAGAGTGATGGCAGGAAAATTAATAAGGTTGTGGGTATGTTTTGGAATTGTTGACAGATGGTCTTGGTGGGTTAAAACACTAAATATTAAGAGTGGTTCATAGACAGGAAAAACCAAGTTGTAACTGGAAGCCCAGGTCTTTTATTTTATTTCAAATTCCAACATGTGTCAGAAACTAGGGAAATCCTAGGGGCAAACTATGGTGGGTAGGCTGTTATCTGTTCTGAATATACCCACTCCTTGACCTAATGCTCTTTTTACTTGTTAGAAGAAATTGATTAAAATTCAAGAAATAATGGGCCATTTTAGAAAAAAAAATTGTGCCTTGCAGAACATGCATTAGAACAAACAATTTTCATAATGAGTGCCAAGAGATTCTTTGCTCTACTTGCAGCTGCTACAATTTACACATTTCTCTGAATGGTGACAAGCAATTTCAGAAGTGACAGGAACCAGCTATAGCTTTCCTTGCAAAACCTAGATCAGTCTAACTGATAATTTCTAGGCTCTCACATCATCACGAGCTTCATAGTAATAAATAACATTGATAATGCCTCCTTAGATTTGAGGAGGGAATTGTCCAAACAGTAATGTGAAAAAGTAATAAATATATCAATTTCATGGGCTAAGGTATGGACAGTTGTAAAGGTAAAACGTATCTTGTAATAATTCATGGATAATAAATGTATATGTAAGTTTTTTATTCATAGCTTGCCAGTCTGATAACTATCCTTGTCTCTCCAAATTGGGAGTCATAAGCCTTTGGAAGCCTGAATAGTTAGCAAGTGCAGACAAAGAGCTGTCTATAGTCACATGGCTTTCTGGCTGGATACCCTACTCACTACAGGTTCATAATCACCTTCTACATCCTCTTAGGTATAATTTTGAATTAATCTTGGACTGTCCTATCTGAGTTTACCATCTTCTGTCTACTTCCTGTAACTACCCATTATTTTCATTACAAATTAATGGTATTAATTTTGTTATGGTGTCACCCCTAGTTTCTCCCTTCCTCAAAACATCTGAGTGCTGTGTACTATAACTGTCCCTTAGAAACCACTAACTAGAGGTGATAAGACATTCTTTTAGAGCAACCAGATCATCTTGTCTTTCATTCTTCATAGGATACCAATCAATTCCTAAAGACCCCTTTCTTTGTCCTGTTATCTGTAGGCTTCTTGGAAGGTCACTGGTTGTTTTGTCCTTGTCCTTCAACTTATTTTTTTTTTTATCTCTATACAATTGTCAGTGCTATATCAGGGGATATGCTGCTGGTGGCTTCCTATCTCAAAGATGCCTGTCTTACCTTGTGTGTCACTAGTAAATTTTGTTCACTTTTTGGCTAACATTTCTATCTCCTACTTTTTAACTTGAAGAACTTCACTCATAGGACTTAAGAAAATTTGGTCAGCAACAGGGAAAGGAGATCATGCTTATAAAATTCCAGTTACAGAAAATGCTTTTGGATCCCTGGAGAGGAGAATTCCTCTGTTCTGTTCAAAGTGCTGCTCTTCTGCTTAGCTGGTTTATTTGATGCTTGTCTACTGGTGTTAGAGATTGAGGTCTTACCATTCTCTAGTCCGCATTGGGCCTCATTTGGAAACTGATACAAAGTAAATTCTTGGTTGTGAATTTCTATGCTAGTTTTTAAACTTTTATGTAATGGAAGGGAAATAGGTAGTTATATTGTCTTTTTTAATTAAAAATATTTTAAATCTCCAGGATGCTGGCTTGGCCTTCATTCCACATGAAGAGGTTTGAGAAAATAGAGTTGATTCTGTCTTTCCCAATTTTGAGCTCACAAGAATCTAATAACTTCTAAGGAAAAAAAACAACAGGAAACTGATATATAATTTATTTGGTACCTAGTACCCACAGGAAACATTTGTTGTGATTTTATAAGCCTGTACAAATTCCAAGCAAGGTAACTAAAGATAATGTGTCTGTTTAAGACAGCATAGACAACTTTTCTAAGCACATTAAGGAGAAAGATGTCTGCAGTGTTATTTGCCAATTGTACAAAACCTTACAGGCAATGTAGCTATTTTATTCATTTAATTAAAAAATGCAATGTATTTGTTAATGTGGAAGATGATGAACTACACTCTCAGAGGTCTCAAGCCATTTCCTTCATTTTCGTGTGGTTAAGTTTCCTTGGTAATTAAGATGTTTGAAACAGTGCAATACAAGTTTGGGGGTCTGGAACCACTGGCTAATCCCCTCATAAATTCATTTAAGAAATAAAGCAACAACAAACCTCTTGCAAACAACTCAGTAAACAAAAACTTAAACTTGGATGTTAATTTCTTTTAATATTGCTGACAATAGTAGTCCTAACTAATGATTGAGTTTGTTTTCTGCTCTATTTGCTGTGCACTGTGAATAATTAATCAATTTGAAGGTTTCTATAATACCATGGATGGAAATACTTTGTAGGACTTTATTTTTCATAAGATATTGTTAACAAAATCCCCCAGATTCAAATATGTTTCCTATACCCATACTTAAATGCTTCCTGAAACAAGTCTATTTATTAATCACCATGCCTAGCATCAAAGTGATTCTGTGAAATATCTTGCCTTGTAGGCTCTGAGAGTTTCTGCTCAGTGCTGAATCACTGTGCAATACTTGTCTTTCAATTCCTATGTCCCAATTATAAGCGTGAAAAAGTTTTATAGTTGAAAAGTGAAACAGATACTGTCTAGCTTGAAATTTGATTAATATATGTCCAGGTATAGCCAGGACCTGGCTCAGCTCAGGATAAGAGGTAAAAATCATGAAGCTTGCTCTCTTTCCCAATTCCAAGTGAGAGGAAGAACATGGCGAGTTACTAGTTACTCTTTTGAACCAGTTGGAATAATACTTATCAGTTTTGAGTCAAATTGATAGTAAATCACACAGTGCTGCAGCAGCCTGCATGTCAGTATAATACTGACCCTTATGTTGGCACTGTGCTTTGAGCTTTTCTTAGCACTTTTCCATATGGTTCTCATTTTACCCAAAGTAAAATAAAAGTGATGATGAAGATGGCACGGTTTCCAAGAACATGAGTTAAGGTTTTCAATCATAGGTAAAAAGAAGGACTGCATTTTCCTGTGTGTGTGTTGTTCTTCCTGAATTTCATTACTTTATCACTCTCGACTTGAAAGAAGACTAGAAGAGGCAATTCCCGGCCACACCGAGAATGTGGCAGGAAATGCTGAATGTAAGGGAAAAAATGTAAGCCTTCCCTTTTAATTTCCACAAAATAATGGTCTTGGCACTCTAATCATTGTGTTTGGTTACTGAAACAGCCTGAGGATTGTCAAAACCAGGGAAATTGCCTGGATCTGCAACTTGAAGCCAAAACAGTTTGAAAGGATAGATTCAAGGATGTGTCTAGGATGCCAAGATTGATTGTACAAATTTAGGAGAAGTTTTATTTCCTACAGTTTCTACACAATGAATTCCCCCAAACACACACAAAAAGTTCTTAGGGCTCAAAACAGATTGGAAAAGAAGATGCATCTTGGGTTTCTTTCAGTCAAACTCTTTCAGAAATTTACTGAAAAGATGTACATTTGGGATACTCATGAGATTTGCCTGACTCACACCATTGGGATCTGGTTTACTTAACAATGGCAACATTAGTAATTGCACTTAAGCAGTGGTAGATGATTTTGGTTGGTAAATCTACATATGAATGTACATATGCAGGCAGACATGTATGCATATTTATTTGTTTTCTTTTCTTCCTTAAAGAGGTGGTAAAGTAGGGTTTTTTTCATTTGTTTGTTTTGTTTTTTGGCTTACTTAACCTGTTTCTCTTAGAGTTGTTGGATTTTTGAACATTTTTATGGATCTCCTTTGAAAGTAATAATATGTTATAGTCCTTAAAATGGTCTCTAAGGCAAAAATAATTTGTGGGTGTTAAGAAACACAAAATTTAACATGGTGCCAGTATTTTATTTGTAATATCTACTTGTCAGTAAGAACATACCATGCATGTCCTTTTGGGACTTGGTTACGTCAATCAGGATGGTATTCTCAAGTTCCATTCATTTGCCTGCAAAATTCATGGCTTTTAATAGCCGAATAGTATTCCATTGTGTAGATGTACTACATTTTCTTTATCCATTCTTCAGATGAGAGACATCCAGATTGTTTTTGGTTTCTGGCTATTACAAATAAAGCTGCTGTGACTATATCTGAGCAGTGTCTTTGTGATATGTTGGAACATCTTTTGGGTATATGCCCAAGAGTGGTATAGATACCATGTTAGACTCCACAGACCCAAAGAAGATAAACAAGAAGCAAGGCCCAAGCAAAAATGCTTGAATCTCCCTTAGAAGGGGGAATAAAGTAGTCATAGGAGGCAGATGGAGGGAGGGAATTGAGAGGGAGGGGGAATGAGGAGGGGAATGGGCCTGAAAATGAATGGAAATCAGAAACCGACGGGGGTGCAGGCATTGGAGACATCTTCAAGATAAGATGGAGACCTGGGACAAAGGGGGCACACAAGAATCAATAGGGATGATCTTAGCTGTGACACACTACATTAGCCAGACAGGAACTCCAGTGGAGTGATAGAGACACCAGACCACTCACAACAATTTCAACTCAAAATTTGTCCTGTCTACAAGCAATACAGGCATAGGGGATGGAACAGAGACTGGGGAAATGGCCAACCAATAACTGGCCCAACTTGAGACCCATCCTATGGGCAAGCATCAATCCCTAACACTATTAATGATACTCTGTTATGCTTATAGACAAGAACTTGTCCTCTGAGAGGCTCCACCCAGCAGCTGACTCAGACAGATACAGACACCCACAGCCAAACGGGGGATGGAGCTTGGGGCCTCTTATGGAGGAACAGGAGGAGGAATTGCATGCCCTGAAGAGGATAGGAACTCTACAGGAAGAACAACAGAATCAACTAACCTGGACCCTTGGGGGTCTCAGAGTCTGAACCACCAAAACAACATACATACTCTGGACCTAGGCCTACAAGTACACATGTAGCAGATGTGCAGCTTGACCTTCATTTGGGTCCTGAACAACTGGAAAGGGTGCTATCCCCAAATCTGTTGCCTGTACTTGGGTATGTTCTACAGGCTGGTCTGCCTTGTCTGGCCTCAGTGGGAGAGGAAGCATCTAGTTTTGCAGAGACTTGAAGTGTCAGGGCTTGTGGGGGGAGGGGGCCACTTGCTCAAAAGAGAAGGGGAGGGGAAATGGGGGAAGGATTGTAGGAGGAGGTGACTGGAAGTAGGGCAGTGAGTGTGATGTAAAGAGAATAAGAAAAAATAAATAATAAAAGAAACATAAAATGTACAAAAGTAGAGGAAAAGGATGATTTCATATTAATTGATGTGTGTGTGTGTGTGTGTGTGTGTGTGTGTGTGTGTTCCATACAATGGAAACATCTCCAAACAGCTTTATTTTCCAAAGATCCCCTGTATTTGAAAGGCTAATGGGATTAATGATGAGAACAAGAGATAGAACTTATGTAGGGCAGGTAACTCAAAGTTCATAAAGAAATAGTTAAGGTCAGATGATGGTGTTCAGTCAATACTCCAATTTTATTCACAATCACATTGACCTGGCATAGACGATGTTTGACCTCTATGTGTATTTCCAGATGGTTGAAAACCACTGAGAAAAAAAAAGCACTGAGAAAAAAATCATATCAAGAATTCCTATTTATAACAATAGCCCCCAAAGCCCTGACATAATTTGAAGTATGTGTACTAACTAATACATATTTTCATGATGATTAATAAAGGGTTTTCAGTAGGAGTGGCTCCTCAAAAGGAGAACTGGGATGATTAGTCACAATTTGTAAGAAGAAATAGTTCTGTTTGAACTTGCTAATTTCTAACAGTGAATCTCAACCTTCCTAATGTTGTGACCATTTAATAAATGTTATAGTGACCCTCAATCATAAAACTATTTTCATTGTTACTTCATAACTATAATTTTGCTACTGTTATGAATCATAATGTAAATATCTGTGTTTTCTAATGGCCTTAGGTGACCCCTGCAAACAGGTCCTTTGATTTCAAAGAGGTTGTGACCTACAAGTTGAGAACTGCTGACCTAGACCACCTTCTGAAGTAGAATGACTTGGCAGGGAAAAGTAATCAAGTCTGTGGTTATATAAACTACACTCTACCAAGAGAGTCAGAACTCCCAATCAGTTCTAAAAGGACGCAAATGCAAGGGCAGGAATCTATGCATGCCTCTTTCTTGATATAGAAAAGCAGGGAGGAGAGAAACCTGGAGATTTTCTTCCATCTCAGAAGAAAAGTAGAAACTGGAGATATGTGGTTACCTAGATATGTATCTGCCAACATACTTCAAGCCTTCCAAGCATTTGTAAACCCATGTTTTAGAGTAATTATTATATGTAGTATAAATCATGTTTATTGCAAAAATTCGAACTTACACAATCCCAGCCTGGCTATTTTTCCACCATTTTGTTACTGTTCCTATTGATGCTCACAAAAGGTGTTACTTTAGTTTTACTCATATTTTTATTTGTAGGGATCTTGTACTTTGAAAGGAGGGAACTCAGTTTTTTATCCACAGTAGTCAAGTGTTCTTTCACTGAGTTCCAGCCCAAGTTCTCATATTTTTCAAAGGTAATTTTAGATCATTTCTTTTATATTTAAATTCTTCAATTTTATGGAGTTACTCTTTCTAGGTTTAGAAAATTGTGTTGCTTAGTTTGTTCTCCATCCAAGCGAGAGTCTTCTGAGAAAGGGAACCTCAGTAGAGAAAATGCTCTATCAGATTGGCCTGTAAGCAAGCCTGTGGAAGATTTCCTTGATTGGTGATTGTTATGTAAGAGATTGGCCTACTTTGGGTGCCAGTGCCACCCCTAGGCTCCTAGTTCTGGGTATGAGTAAAGTACCAGGAGCAGGCTCATAAGAGCAGTCCTCCATGGCCTCTGCAACAGTTTCTTCCTTGGCCTTCCTCAGTGAACTGTGACCCAGGATGTACAATCTTCACAAGTTGATTTTGTTCAATTTTTCTAAATCAAAGTAACAGAAAGCAAACTAAGACAAAAGTCATGAATTTTTAAATATGAGTAACCAATTATTTCAGTATATGCTTTTAAAAGTTCAACTTGTCCCCTAATTCTAAAGAGTTAGGGTGTATACCAAGTTTCTATTTAGGCATGATTCTGGTTTTGTTTTCTGTTTGTTTTGTGATTTTCTTTATTTTTTCTTTTAATTGGTTAATTTATTTACATTCCAAATGTTTCCTCCCTTTCCAGCCCTCCAGCTAAGAGTTCTTCATTCAGTCCCGCTCCCCCTTGCCTCCAAGAGAGTGTCCCCACCCTCCCACCTACCCCTCACTTGCCCCCCTCACTTTATTCCCTTGCATTCCCCTTCACTGGGGCATCAAGCCTCTACAGGATTAGCCACATACTCTTCCACTGAGACCAGACAAGGCAGTCCTCTGCTACATGTGTCCTCTGGTCTGTAGACTAGATCTCTTTGGTTGGTGGCTTAGTCTCTGGGAGCTGAGGAGTTAGGGTTAGTTGACACTTTTCCTCTTCCTATGGATTTGCCATCCCTTTCACCTCTTCAGTCCTTCCACTAACTTTTCCATAGGAGATCCTTGATCTCAGTCCAACGCTTGGCTGTAAGTATCTGTGTCTGTCTCAGTCAGCTGCTTGTTGGGCCTCTCAGAGGCCAGTCATACTAGGCCCCTGTCTGTAAGCACAGCATAGCATAAGAAATACTGTCAGGCTTTAGTACCACATCCTACCCCCATTAGATCCCAAGTTGGACAGCCTTTTCTTCAGTCTCTGCTCCATTTTTGTCCCTGCAGTTCTTAGGAACAATTCTGGATCAGAAATTTTGATGCTAGGTTGGTAACCTCATCCTTCCAATAGGGGTCCTGTCTATCTACTGGAGGTGGTCTCTTCAGGTTCCTTCTCCCTACCTACACTTAGGCATTTTAAGATTGGATTATTTTTACTATGCTATTGAACTTTTTTGAGTTTCTTATCTGCTCTGGCTATCAATTTCTTGTCAAATGTACAATTTGCAAATATTTCCCTCATTAAGAAGGTTGTTTCTTCACTTTGCTCATTGTTTTCTGTATAGAAGATTTTTAATTTGTTGTAATGCTTTTTGTTTATTTTTTTATTTTGTTTCCTATACTTTTATGATCTTAACCAAATTATCCATGCCTATTTCAGCATCAGTTTGGTGCCTTTGCATGGGATGGATCACAAGTTGGGCCAGCTGCTGCCTTTTCTTCAATATCTGCTCCATTTTTTTTGGGGGGGGGAGTTTCGAGACAGGGTTTCTCTGTGTAGCCCTGGCTGTCCTGGAACTCAGTTTGTACACCAGGCTGGTCTTGAACTCAGAAATCTGTCTGCCTCTGCCTCCCAAGTGCTGGGATTAAAGGCGTGTGCCACCACTGCCCGTATCTGCTCCATTTTTGTCCCTGGATTTCTTTTAGACAGGAACAATTCTGTGTCATAAAATTCGAAGGTAGATTGGTGACCCCATGCCTCCACTGAGGACCCTGTCTATCTCCTCGAGGTGGTCTCTTTGGGTTCCATCTCCCTACTGTTGGGATGAATCTGTTTTTTAGGCTCTTTATGTTACTGGAGTATTTGGAATATTTGGCCTCTCCCTTTCCATATCCATATCTATAGTATTTTAATTGTGATGTTGTGTATAAGGTTTTAACATCTTGTGGAAATTTCTATACTTTACCTTTTATCATATGTATTTTGGCAAGGTTTGGTCTGCCATTCCTCAAAACTCACTTTACAACTTGTAAGATATGTTTATAAACTTACTTGGAGTTGTTTTTTATTAAGTTTCCATTCAATTTATATATTGATTTATTGACAAATGGCTTTTACTGCTATTCATTTATTTATCTCATTGTTAATACTTTTTATAGTTGTATTTTTGTAATTTTATTAAGATATAATACAAGTTTATTGCTATGTCTTGTATGTTGCTATTTTAAATAGTTTCTTTGAAAAAAAAAACCTCCATATTTTCTTTGTTGCTAGTATATTCTAGTATGGCTCTACTCCTGCTGCACTTGTTAAGGCTATTTGTCTGCTAGTTGATATTTTATTTTTCCTTTATAGGCAATAATTGCGACTTTTAGTCTTCTTTCTTCTTTTCAAGTTCTTACTGCTTTACCTTTGCTTATCTCCTACTATACCCCTTTTGGAACCCAGCACTTGCTACTAGCTTCTCGTGGGGGCAGGGAGGGGGGAAGAAATCTCTTTGTGGCTAGATCTGTTTGAATTCTCTGCTTCTTGGCAGGATCCGATCAATGTGTGATTTTTTTTCCTTCTGACACTGCCAGTAGTGCTTGTATGTCAGCTCTAGATAAGAGTTCAGGAATTTTTGAAATGTTTGAATCTTCTAAGGACAGTGGTTGATTTCTCTCAGAAGTAGTCCCATTCCACTTTCCTTGGTAACAATGCCCATAGTCAACTTGGAATTTGAAAGTTAAAAAAAAAGAAGAAGATTTAGGTGTAGCAAATAGGCTGAAATATTGGATGGTATCAATCTAGGAATAATGATGTCTCTGGAGACCCTCAATAATAATTGAGACGTCTAAGTGTTAAAATACAAATGGGCGTTCTAAGGAGAGGAAATCAACATATTCAAAAGTGTATTTATAAATATATTGTTTGGTTATGTGAGTGTATAAAAAGATAATTGATTCCTTTTTGTCCACATATTCCCAAATTTGTTATTTGTTTGCTTAATCATTGACATTTTGGTTATGGCTCTTTCCTACTTGGAGGCTATTGCTTTAGAGATTTTTCTCAAATCTAGAACTTCCCTGAAGAGACATAACCTAGAAACAAGTAATCCAATAGCATAAAAGACATGGACCACTAAAAAAATAACGAATGGGGCTGGGGATGAAGCTCACTATCCCCACAGAAGAATGCACACACACATGCTCAGTCACATACATATACATGCTAAATATCATTGCAGCATAAACACATATACATGCACACGCACATACATTGCAGCATACACATACATGCACACACGTGCTAAATATCATTGCAGCATAAAACTTTCAAACATAAAATCTAAGGAGAAAAAATTAAAATGACCATTTTTGATATATCATAATTTTTACTCCCCAAATTGTCAGACTGATTATCTAATTTTCTTTGGATATAACATAGAAATAAGCATCACTCCCCAAAAATATTCTCTTTATTTTTGGTTATGCAGTTTTGGATAGATTTCTGCTCAGGAACGTAATACTATGAATTGAAAGTTATGAATTTTTTTTAAGGTTGGTTGATTACACTGACTTTTTTTAATGGCAGCTTTTGAATATAAACAGGCTGAGTATGCAGTTGGATAACAATTCAAGGACATAGTTTTAAATGCCCTGGGGGCATATTATTAGCTTGGTTGCAAGGTTTAGCAAAAGGTCAATCTCGTTGAAGAAAAGAGATAAATTTGGCAGTAAAGTCTATATTCAGCTCTTCCAGTTATATGTTCTGTTGGCTGACAGTAACATATCCTTTACGGAAAGAAAAGCCTGTGACGTCTACTAAACCTCTCAAGTCCAGTAAGTGTTGGATAATGGCAAGAAGCAAGAATTAATGATAGAAGTCGTGAGAAGGAAATTTTCTTTTCTTTTCTTTTCTTTTCTTTTCTTTTCTTTTCTTTTCTTTTCTTTTT
>BDUI01008570.1:0-12735 GCA_002335545.1 Apodemus speciosus
TTTTTTCACAGAATTACTGCTTATCATTCTTCCACGCTCTGTCTATAAGCCATATATGATATGCTGAATGAACTGGATGTTTATTTTGTTCATACGTTCCTTGTGTATATTGTGATTTTTCTGTCTGTAGTGTGTTTAATATAAAGTTATAACTTYGAAATTGATTTGTTAAGTTAAAGGAAAAATGTTAAAATCAGATTAAGCATTTCCAAGGTTATATAGCAAGGCCATGTTAAATTCATTGATGGTTTTGGAATACATATATATATATATATATATATATATATATATATCTAACACTGATCTTGTGTTAAATTCACAGATCTTTACTCACTGTAATTTACATATAGCTGTAACAGAGCGTGAAGAGAAAAAGCAAAAACAGCAGCATTATTCCATTAACTGGGTGTATAAACACTCCTATGGAAGGCAACACAGATGTCTGCTCAGGTATGAGGATGGAGACCATGTTGAAGATGCAGATAATCCAAACAAATATTAAAACTCATGAGCCTACCTTAGGTCTAGGTTTATGGTTTATTTGTTTGGTTGGTTGGTTTTGATCATGTTTTTCTTTTAGGAAACATCAATGAAGGGGACCATGGCTCATATTTTACAGCATGATTTTATAGACCTTGGAGACATTGAACTTTATAGTCTGTATACTCGTATAGAATTTTCATTCAGAGACTTCCCAGTACAGCTGYGCCTCACTAACTAGATGTTGCCTGGTACCACAGTCCCATTTATGTATTTCCAAAAGACTGCTGAGGAAGGTAAAGCCCAGAATAACCCTAACTGCTCATTGCTCCTCCCTTGATATACTGGGTAGAGGAAGATCACATCAAGTACCATGATTCACAAATAGTTCACAGCAAAATTATGAGCACAGACCAGAAATGAAGCTGAAGATAAGACAGACAGAACTGCCAATGGCATACATTAATTAAAGGAAGAGGCAGCTTTAAATTAAAAAAATGATGTAGGAAGATCCTGAAGATGGATACAAAAAGAAACTAAGAGGGCAAACATATTCTGGAGATGATGATGACAGAATTTAATGCCCTTTGCTGGGAAGTTAGAACGGTTCTTTGAATCATGAGACTCTATAAGCTGGGGGAGCAAAGACAATGAGGGAATGTGTCAGTCCCAGGTCACACAGAGAAAACTGTGATTGTGAGATTTCAAAGTGTTTCAAAGATGGAAATAAGTGGTACAAGGTTTATGGATGTTAAAGTAGTCACTGTAAGTAGATGATAATTTGGCCACACAGAGAAAAYTGTGATTGTGGGATTTCAAAGTGTTTCAAAGATGGAAATAAGTGGTACATATAAAGTTATAACTACATATAAAGTTATAATTTATGGATGTTAAAGTAGTCACTGTAAGTAGATGATAATTATTTTATATAAATGATAAGAMCTACTGCCCTGGATTATGATTTATTGTTAAATTAATATGGATAAAGTTTAATATAGATATTTAAGCACAGTTTTATAAAAAAAATTTTTTTTTTTGAGACAGGGTTTCTCTGTGTAGCTGTGGCTATCCTGGAACTCACTCTGTAGACCAGGCYGGCCTCGAACTCAGAAATCCACCTGTCTCTGCCTCCCAAGTGCTGGGATTAAAGGTGTGCACCACCAACGCCCAGCCTAAAATTTTATAAYCTATTAACTTAATAATTCTGTCATTCTACCACAAACAACTACCCTTCAGCATTCCAACCAAGTAGGCAAAATAAAATAAAAAACTGAATATTCCAGCAGATATTTATCAAAGTCTTATGCATCAAGTCCTTTGTGGAATACACAAAATGTCTCATAAGTAAATAAAGCTATTAAAAAGCCCTCATGAATACAATAATAGGTAAAGCATTTGTGTAATATAGAAATGCTAAATTCCATTGAAAGAGAATGACTTTATGTAGTAAAATTCAAACACTTGCAAGTTATGTTTGTCATGGGCTCATATTTGTTTTTAAGATTTCTAAAATTTTAATGTTATGATGAAGTCTGAAGAACATGAATCTGAGGAAAACATTTCAAACAGCTACTTATTTAATTATTCATTTTTGGTTTCTTGTTAATTATTGTTCATATTCAGGGCCCTATTCTTTAATAAATGTGTCTTTAACTTTAAAGGAAATAAAGGGGATATGTAAGTGTTTTAAGAAATAATGTACACTCTGATTTTACAGTGTGTCCTTCTATGTTAGGAATCATTGGGCCCTATAATTCCTTGGGATAGCACATCATTACTATGCCAAATCTTGCATTGTGGGATACTAATCCAGTAAGTCTACTTGGCATTGAGAGAATAATTTTACATGTTTTAAGTTTGTTGAACTAGTTGCTATCATTTCCCATATCCCTCAATTGTGGGAAGATCAGAAATGAAAGTTAAACCATTTGTTGTATAAAATTYAATAACTTTGAAAAAAGAAGACTGACCTGAAGTGGAGGATTTAAGAAAAGAACTAAAGAAACCGAAGTGGTTTGCAACCCCATAGGAGGAACAACAATATCAAACAACCAGCTCTCAAGAACCCTCAGGGATTAAACCACCAACCAAAGAGTACATATGGAAGGACCCATGGCTCCAGCTGCATATGTAGCAGAGGATTGGCCTTGTCAGACATCAATGGGAGGAGAGGCCCGTGGGCTTATGAAGRCTCAGTGCCCCATTATAGGGGAATGCCAGGGTGGGGAGGCATGAGCAGGTGGATGGGGAGGGAACACCCTCATAGAAGCAGGGGGAGGGAGGATGGGATAGGGAATTTCTGGAAGGAAAAATGGGAAAGGGAAAAACATTTGAAATGTAAATAAATAAAATATCCAATAAAAGTAAAAAATATAAAATGAAATTAAGTTAAAACACACAWTGTTATATAATATTGATGAGGTAAAAAATAGCAGTACAAACTTAGTAAGCTAAAAAAGTAATCACCAAGAAGAACTAAAAATTGAAACAGAAGTGATTGCTCAGGCAATCTAAAAATGGGGAGAGATGGAGCAACCTTTTCATGAGAAGCCTTTGTAATTAGCTATTTCTTCAAATCTTCTGCATATACTATTTGGGGGACATTTACAAAATATGTATCTTAAAATGGAGGATAGATGTTTCTATGTACATTTCTAAAATTATAAAATATATGATTATTTGTTCATGTTGACTATCGTCCTTTAACAAATGTAAAGTTCAAAAACAAGAAGCAAAGTTCCCATTAATGTTGATGGTCTTGAACAGTGTATGTATAACTACTATTCACTGTACTTTTGCATGTTTCTTTTTGGGGCAGATCCCTCACCATACATTGGATAAGAAATAAGTGCTGAATATATACCTTATAGAGGAAAGTGAGGTAAATGTCTTTTCCTTTAAACAGAATTGAAAGATTTCTTAAAATTCAAGCTTTTAAATGACAAGGTCTATACATACTTCAGATTGTTATTAAACTCCCTAACCATCTGCATTCAAGTTCCGTGCACTAGAATATCAGATATATGTCTAGGAAAGGTGTTAAAAGACCCYTAAAGCTTAGTGGACTTCAACTTAATATCAAGTTTTGGTTCACAGAGACATTAATTGAGAATATACTATGTCTCTACATTCTCTCCTCATAAAGAACATCATCATTCATTCATCAGTTCATCAAATTTCTCCAAGCTATCAAACAGAAAATGGTTTAAATACTATTCTGTTCACACAGAAGTTTCAGGCACAGAGACAGAGCCAATTAACACTATAAGTAGAAAAATACACATAGATTGCCGAGAATATCCTGAAGCCAACCTCTTTCCTCCCTCCATCTTTTCTTCCTCCCACCCTATCTCTCTTATTTCCCCTTTTCTTTATTTTTTTATCATAAACATGCAGTGATTATTTGGCCTAAGTAGCTGTCAAATATTTGCAGTACTACTGTGAACATTGTTGTTGTTTAAATATCCCCAGACTAGAGAGTATYTGGCARAAATGAGAAAGAACTCAACAGTTCCTAATTATCATGTTGAGGTTCTTAAAGGTTAGTAAAGGGAACCCAATATGTTTTGTCACCATACTTCAAAATTAAACATTCAGCTGAGTTTCAAGCAGCTCATCCACATTATKTCAATTGCATTGAGTAAGCTTTGACAGTGTGCTCTGATATAGGTGTCCCAACCCTACAAGAACAAGATCAAGTKTGAATTCAGATGATACATGTTTGGTGAATGTAAGGATAGCATCAATTAATACTGTTTTATGTATGCTTCATGCCAATGATGATCATYGAATTGTACTTTTCCCATTTTTAGGCAGTGTTACTCAAACACATACTATCTGTAAAAATTTGAAAGTATTCACACATATTTTAGAAAATCACTCANCTTTACACACATACACTTGTTAGTCCTTTATTAATTAAGAAAATGAGGGCCAGTGAGAGGGCTCAGTCTGTAAAGGCACTTGCTATCAACCCCAGTGACCCAAGTTCAATCCCCAAGACTCATGTGGTAGAAAGGGAGAATTAATTCTCCCCCAAGCTGTCTTTTGACCAAATAGTGTGTGGACACACACCATAAACACATATAGCATGCAGAAATGCAAACATTTATATATTGAACATTAGACTGCACTGAAGAATTACATCAGAGATGTAATTCTTGTTTAAGAGGGAAGACAGTTAATATTGATGGAAGATTAAGTAATTAGGACACCAGGGTATCCAATGGGAGATATGGATCAGTGCAAGCTCTATCAGATATGTTTCATTTAATGTACAAAGTATCCTAAAGCTCATACAGAACCACAGTCTCCCATGAGCAGTCAAACCTCCTGATGAGAAAGCAAAACYRGAGGCTTCAGATTTCCTGGCTTCAAAACAGATTGTAAAGTTACAGTAGTCAGATCAGTGCGGCACTAGAAATAAGAAAGATATGGCCCTATCGTACAGAACGGAGAGCTCAAAAACCAGCCCAAGTGTTTATCTTTAACCGAGTGTTGACAAAGGGGCCAAGAATACGCAGCCAACCAACCATAGTCTCAAATGATGCTGGGAGAATTGTGTATTTATAAACAAACAAAGAATTTGGCCATGCTTCATTAGTTATTCAAGTCCTTCTCCCACATCTAATTTATCTACAAATGACCCSAACCCTTTCCTTTTGTGCTGTSGACCTGACCACTTTCACAAGAACCAGATAACTGGTTCTTCTACCTTCTTTCTCTACTCTCCATATAGATGGACACAAGGATATCTTTAGATTAAGCATAATTAGATGGTGCTACAAAGACTCCAAGGTAGGCAGACATGCATGGGGCYGAGGAACGGTGGCCACCGGCCATCATCATACAAYGGTAGATGCCATTCCGTCTGAGATCATGACAAGGCACCAGTTCCTTGTGTGTTTGTGTGTGGGAGGTATTTTCACAAGGAGAAAGATAAGAGTCCTGGGATGCTGGAAGGAAATATTCCTTACCTGTCTTCAGCTTCCCTCTTCTCTGTAAGCCCCCACCCCCACCCCCACTGTCATGTTCAAAGCTTGAGACTGCCAACTTCCCTTCCTGCCAGGGCAGGTGTCTGACCCGGGGGCCTGGTGCCAGCATGGCTGATAATGACATCTTAAAAAAAAAATAAAAGTTCTAGGTGTATATGTATCTTTGATCATGTGTGATTAAAGAGAGCTGAGAGTTCTATATCTTCATCTGAAGGCTGCTAGGAGAAGGCTGGCTCCCAGGGTCTTAAGGATGAGGGTTTTAAAGCTCACGCCCACAGTGACACACGTACTCCAACAGGGNGAATTGTACTTTTCCCATTTTTAGGCAGTGTTACTCAAACACATACTATCTGTAAAAATTTGAAAGTATTCACACATATTTTAGAAAATCACTCATTTGAAAAATCTTTTAAAAATCAACTGAAATCAAGATAATGTTTTGTTTCTCCTGATTCCTCTAACATGACAAAATAAAWAGAGGGAAAAGTTAATAAATCTAATGGAATKATCTGTTTTTACCATTAAAACACCTTTATTTTCAAYTATATGCAACTGTCATTAATTCTGACACTCAATCTCCAGGTAGATGTGGGTTCTTTGTTGACAGACTTCAATATTAGCTATTAGTCTCCACAAAGATCAGTCACTATGTAGACTGAGTACTTGGAGCAAATCATGTAATATTTTTGTGATTTGGATMTTGCTTTTCATTAACTTCATCTCATGCTTATTTTTTGAAATACTTAATCATTCCCTAATGCTGTTTGTCTTTCTTAAAAATTTGTGGAAGAAAACACACTTTACTCTTTATAGAATTCTACCCTGAGCTATGACAGGTCCTTAAATCTTGGTTGTGAACATCTTAACCAATTATGATATGCTAATCAATCAATGATGTAAGATATCCCTCATTTGGAAAGCATTTGATGATTTTATAATGGTTAGATTGKGTTTTGAATTTTTAGAAAATTCACAGGACTATCTTTCATCAGTTATCTCCAGAGTACATAATACAAAAAAATGGGTGATATTATACTTGACTTTCTTTGAGTGGATTTTTAGATGACTCCAAAGCAAAGTTATTCCCTGCCCCATTTTCTATGTTTTACTATTGAYGAAGAGAGTAGTTTACACACCTCATGTGTAATGAGGAGGTTTATTCTTTTTATATTAAAAGAAGATTTATGAAGATTATTTGAGAAATTATCATGAGAATTTTGTCTTTTTTCCTATACTGAAATACTTACTTGATCAGGTGGGGTGGTTAGAGGTGTTTTTGTTTTTTGTTTTTTTGTTTGTTTGTTGGTTGGTTGGTTGGTTTTTGGGGGGTTTTGTTTTTTGTTTGTTTGTTTGTTTTTGTTTTTTGTTTTTGTTTTTGTTTCTCTGAGACAGGGTTTCTCTGTGTAGCCCTGGCTGTCCTGGAACTCACTCTGTAGACCAGGCTGGCCTTGAACTCAGAAATCGACCTGCCTCTGCCTCCCAAGTGCTAGAATTAAAGTTGTGCGCCACTACTACCCGAGTGAGATACTTTTCATAGATTTTTGAAGCATGAAGCATGCTTTTATGTAAGGTTCTGTAATAATACAAATTTGATATATATAATCTGTAGTAATACTTTATGAAACTTTATAGAAAACTACCTAAGTGCTTTTCAAAATGTGGATAACATTTTAAAATTTTACTAAGAGTAAATATTTATCCTTGTTAATTATTGGTATTATCAGGTATTTATTTTTAAGCTCTTCTGTTTTCTGTGCAATGATGACCAACAATTACTTTAANAATTATCAAACTGATTATTTTAATGTATAAAAATGAAACCAAAGGGAGATAAATTTATCAAATTATATATTTCCTCAAGAAATTACACAGTTGTCAAGGAACATTATTTTCATTTCTTGATGATTCTGGTTTCGTTTGTTATGTTCCTGAAACAGAATTGTTATCTAATACAAACATACTATTTATTTTTCTATTTGAAATCTTTCTTTATGAGGGTCAAATGCAAAGACACAGCACATGGTTAGGTATAATTCTAATGTCTGCCAGAATCGTACCTTATAATTTTGAATATCCTTTTGTAAGAAAATGGAAAATATGATTCTCTCAAAAGAAATTCTGGGAGCACCTCCACTACAGCTATTCACAACTGACAAATCATCAAAGAATTGGAAAGGTATGTGGAAGGGTCAATCCAAATCCAATAGGGAGTCTGGCAAGATAGTACATCCCATGTCAGTATGGGGCTAATGTTCATGGCATGAGTCCTGCATGTACTAACATTCTGGAATTGTAATTGTGTGTCACAAAGCAGGTGTCTCCTTGCTGGCACTTTGCTTACTGTGAGGTTCCTGTGACCTTGTCTTCTTACAGTGTAGTTTTCTTTCCAGCACATTACCATCTCTATGCTACTAGCACTTGGGAGTCTAGGTAGATAGTTTATCTCCCTGCTATCTCACATGAATGAAGGTTCGAGAATGCCACATGCCTAAAATGAACACTGAAAGCCATGTCACAAAGGCACCGAGAAGCATGGAATAAAACCAAGCTGTCAAGTGGACAGAGCTGAATGACAACTGGCAGCCTGAACAGGACAAAGAAACTTGTTTTGTTTGTTGTAMAAACATAATAATGGTAAACAAACTGATTAGTAAGAATAAGATGAAGATGGAACTGAAATACGAMTAAGGATAGACCAGACATTTGGTAAATAACTTAAGATTACCATTCTTCCTTCTGAATATGCTGGGTATGTCAAGTCAGTCGAATGTAAGTTGTATAAGGTGTAAAATGGGAGCTCAGGCTGATCACATTCTTCTTACAATCCCACATTCTATGCTCTTTCTACTGTTACTGGCCCTTCAACCTGCTTCAGCTTGGTAACAAAAATGTTATTAAACACTATCAGAAGTAACAGGCACAAAGCTAGAGTGTTCATTATCAGATTTGATCATCCCATTAGCTTTAAAGTATTGACCTAGAGAATATGAAAAAAGAAGAGAGGCATAACTTTGCATGTCAAAGACTCTTTATTCTGCTCTCAGAACTGGACCCAGTACMTCACCTCTGATACACACTCATGTTATCAAATGAAATTCAGATGCTGSGATTGAAAAATGCGGAGTATATGGAAGAACAATTCAAAGCAGTAAAAGAATGCTACACTAGTTCCACATTCAATCTTTATCATGTAATGTATAAAATTCATTTTACAAATTAATAATTTACAAAGTTCACAATGTATTATCTTGGTGTTATTTGCTTTGAAGGCAGTCAGAATGGGTTTGCATCTTATTCTTTGATGTTTACATATCAAAGTCAAGAAAGGTAATGATTTTACATTATCTTCCCTACACTTAGTCAGAAAGTAAATTGTATATTAGTTCATATTCTTTATCTAATGTGTTTTCTCCTGCATTGGATTGGGTTTCCTGAAAAGGAGAAATGGATCTATAAATTGACTATGTTTCTGGAAATTGCTGCTAATCCATGGAATAATTGAATCASTTCCTTGTTTCCAAAGTTGAGTGACCTAGAGCAAAGGGATMCAGGGCTGCATCTGTGTGGAAGGAGACTACCTCACTAGGTAAGCTACCTGTGGGACAGGAGCTCAAAGCCAATATGCATATGTGCAAGTTAAGTGTTGTTTTACAWGTCTAAACCTAGTGCTGTGTAGCDTTGAAGCAGAAGGTTTTCAAGGGCTTGATAACTATCARACTAACTCCAGGTTACTTGGGGTTAATTTCAAGGTAATAAAGTAGAAATTGAAAGCACAAGACACCTTAAGTCTTCTTCTAGTTTCTATGTGCACATACCTATAACATTTGCAAATCATTCACATAAGACACGTATACATGTGCACCTGTACTCACACAACAAARGAAATAAAAGCAAAATTAAGTCTGAAATACGAAAGAAGTGTTTGAATTGAGATTCAGTTTCACAGTAGAACCATCAAATCCCAGCATGTATCACTTCTTAACTCCAGGTTCAGTTGTGTCACATTGGTGGTTTGAATTGGCCATAAGTATGTATTGTCAGAGAAATTGTAATACTATGTACAGAAATAATTTTTAAACATTAGTAGACCATCATTTCATCTATGTAATTAGTGGTGACAATGGYAGAGGACTATACACTATAACTTTGTGCTCGACTATAACTTATAGTAGTATCTGTGGTATAATCAACTATGCTTTGAATTTATGTTCCTTAACATAAATTGTGAACTAATCCTACCTTCTTGTATGTCAGCATTTTACTATCACATGTKAAGTACTCATGTAAAACTGAGAACTTTGTCTACTATTTCTCTTTTGTTTCTAATTTTCTCCATAAGTGAAGTTTTGCTCACTTTAGTCTGTGGAAGATGTGTGACATTAGAAAAATAGTTTGCAAGCCAGATTTTTTTTTAAAAAAAAAATTGGTTCTCTAGATACAGGTATTATTGTAATTCTAGCCATTTCCTGCTACTATACAATACAACAGTGTAGAAAAACCAGCTAAGAGAGAGCTATTTTTGCCAAATTGAAGTAACAGGAGGTAAATGGTACCGCTCCCCTCTGAAGAATCCATAGATTTATAAATTGTTGGAAACACAGGGTTTTGCTATTTTTTGTTTGTTTCCTATGATTTGCAGTGCCAAGCTCTAGAGTCCTAATTTTATCCTGGGGCATCCATTCAATACTTGGTTGGAGAGAATAGTGCCACCAACTGCGTCCTCATAAGCACTGCCAAGCATCCAAGCTTCTTTTGCTTGTTTAGAGAAGAATATACTGCAAAGTATAGCTATGATGCCCCAGTAAAGTTTCTATTAAGAGGCCCTCCATTTTACACTGAGATGGAAATTAGGAGTGAAATTTTCATAAGAGGTGTTTTACTTGGCTATTTAGAATCACAATGAAAATGAAAATAAAAATCTAAGAACTCTTCAGAAATGAAGAAGGTCATAATACTTATATTCAAATCAGCAGCAGCTTGCAGATAAAAGCATGTAAAAAAACAACAAAATGATGAACACTTTGACTTAATTAGTAAAAATGTTAAATAGTTTTGTGTAAAGTAGTGGATGTCTCTGATTCAGAAATTTGGAGAATGGGTTGGTTGTTCAAATACAAATCACTGAAGGGATGTAGAGGAAAGACATTGCATATCCATGCTGGAAAGAACCATCCTCTYATGAGAAGTTTTCAATGGGTCATGATTTCATGTTGAAAAGTACAGCTCTGAGTTATCTTAAATTAACTGCACACAATTACCTGCTGAATAATAAACATATCAAAATGAGACATGCCATTAACCTGTACACATTTTTTAAAGCATGGTAATAAAATATAATTAATGGGTCTCTTCCCAAAGATGGAAACATGTTTGTGCATCCAGAAGGCAATGAAGTAGATGCTCAATTCAGCCTTGATTATTTTGCATGTGCAAGCAAGTTATTCCTAYTGGACAATGATCTTGATTCTGCTTTTGTGCTGGTAACAAAATATTCTTCAAGAGTGTCAACAATATTATCAGTTGCCTTCCAAAAAATGTAACTCACAAAATTAACAGAAATGCTGATAAACCTTTTAATAGACTATTCACTGAGAACAGCATTTCACTCTAAATTTCCAAAGAAATGATATTTTTTTGCTTGGAGATATTAGCAACAAGAAACTTGAATATTTGGGTGGTGTCACTTTATTCTGTGTAGGCTCCAAAGTAGAAAGWTGAGGAAATTCTGCATTAGTTTGTCTAATCTAACCTCAAAGAAATACTAAGAAATGCAATATACTTCGATGGAAATTAGTTTTCTTATTAATTTCCTTAATTTCTTGACCACTTACAAATGATTTATTCTTTCTAACTCTTCTCATAAACCATTTCAAATATCCACATTCTTTGCTATCTCAGTTTTGTTACCCTTACTGTCCTCTCAGCTTTCATATATATGGGTAAATATTAGCAGTTTACTTCATAACTATAGAATTCTTCAAGTTTATTAAAAGTATACTTTCCTTGGAACATAAGGAACATACATATATAAAATTAAAAATGTGATTTCTACCTGGAGATGTGGTTCATCAGTGAAGCTTTGACATAGTAGAGAGGAGACTCTGGGTTCCATCATAAACACCAAAAACAGGGGAAAGTTTTTTTTAATTTATTTACAGTGAAAATAGTGAAGAATTATGACAAAAATAAAGTGGCCTGGTGGTGCAGACAGAGAAAGCAGACCCTGTGCTGGCAAAGCCTAATGGATTTATTGCTTCAAAGAAGAAAAGTGAAACCATCTKCCCATGACAAAGCTGGATGTTATTTTGTGAATTTTATTTTCTTTCTTCTTTTGGTAAAAATTCTGTGTTATATATGACTAATAGACAATGACAGAAAGCAACCATGGGTCCAACTAGCTGTGAGCAACTCTGYACCAGCTACCATGGATTAGGGCTGTGTTCTCAAGCATGAAGTATGTGCAAACGCAAACTGGAAAATGATGAGTCTCTGAATCGCTGCAAAGCATTTTAAATATACATACCCAAGTCACAGCAGAATGATGGAAAAAATAACTCATTTGAAATTTCCCAGAAACAGTGCAGCATTCCAGAAAAGTCTCATTTCTTCATGTATTAGGATATAATTGTTTTCATACTCAATTGGAGGTATTTGATTTTTGTGTTCRTTTGGGCTTTGGGGTTTTTTGATACTTAGTTAAATGCTACAATTCAGATCATCTCCTGCGTGCATAAAGTGTAGGGTAGAAAATAATCCAGGGTGGAGCTTTGATTCCAGGTTAGCATTTGCTTTATTATATACAATGCTGACAAAAACCATGAAATAGCCTCAGTTTGGACTTTGGATCTTAAGAACTACTTGCTTAACATCTTTAAAATTTATCTCCCTTTCTGTAAAAGGGAAAATTCTTGGAAAAATAATAAGAACAAACCTATGTTTTTCAGAGAGCTATGCTTAATGAAATTTGTAATTTCCAAAAATATTTCATATATTAAAGAAGATACTTTTCAAAGTTGTAAAGGCATGAAACATTTACAAACATTAGATATCCCACTTTCTCAAAGTTTTAGTAATTAATTTAAATCATCTGGATTGTACAGTATAGATTATTCAAATTATACAACTAATTAAGATAAAAAGTAAGCTGAAGATTGGAAAAAATACAATATCCCTTCCCCACAAAAAGTTCCAGTAGAAAAATATTAATAAATGTTTAAAAAATTCATGGCTGTACATGATCTAATTGAATAAAAATTGACAC
>BDUI01008571.1:23490-38064 GCA_002335545.1 Apodemus speciosus
GACTGGGAACTCTTTTCTCCACTGTTATACCTCTTTTGACATCAGCTATACCAGAGTTCTTGAACAGTTATGTCTGAGCACCACACAGTTTGAATCCTAAGTCCCTACAAGCTTGTTATGACCATAAGTGAATTAAGCCTACTCTTCTCTTGAAGGTATCAGATCTGCCCATTTAGCTGCTTTCTGTTGCTCTTGTATGTAAGTCATCTGAATTTTATTCCCCATATGATTTAAACAAGAAACATTGCATGTGCAGCGAGTCTTACTCTCAGTATGTCTGGGAACAACTCAATGACTTAAGATTCCCTAACTGGAATTCCTTAACCTACATGATCACTGTGCTATGTCTTCCTTCCCTCTATACTTATGGCTTTGAAGAATATTAAAATGACTCTCTCCAAGAAAGAAGGACCTAGAACTGTCATGAAGTGTCTGCCCTCTTCTTCAACTTGAAGCTGTGCAGGAGAGAGCACTTGGGAAGCTAAGCTTGCCTGGAAGACCAGAGTTGGGGGTGTCAAAGGCAACTCTTTTGATCATCTATCATTCTTCATGGAGCCTTAATGCATGCTTTCTTGTGAGCAGGAAGAGAGACAGCACTGGTGTGAAATGGACAGTGTGTCTTCAAGATTTCACACCCATGACCCAAGAACTAGCTTCTGTGAGAGCCATAAAGCAGCATGAACCTGAAGCATCAATTCCCTGGCTGTGGTGGGAAATTTTCATCTTCTATTCTAATGAACTAATTCAATGTATGTAGTGTGATATGTTACTGTTGAAAAATGAGCTGTAATTCAATAAACTTTACACAAATACGCACACACACACACAAACACACACACACACACACACACACACACAAATATGCAACTAGACCAGGAGAGCCAAAATAGGCATTGAAAATAATTACCATCATAGAAATGGTGGAAAATAGAGGAAATGACAAAACTAAAATGCGTTACATGCCTGAGAATTTTTCTTTTCTAGAGTATAGTAAAACTGGTAAAATACTTAAATCTCAAGTCTAACTCATTAGATGGAAAGATTAATTTATGTAACTATTTAACACAGAAATGTATTAGTCTACCACTACATCACAGGTCTTCATTTCACTAATTTACTTGAAAATTGAGAAATCAAAAGGGTACTTTCCAATATCACTTTTATTTCAGAAAATCAAGCAGTTTGCAAGCTCAGAAAAGTAGACCTCCTCATAGTCAAATATTAAAGGCACTCAGTTCACATGTTATTAAAAATTATTCTGAGATATTAACAGAACCAAGAGACATCAACATTGAAGTATCAATGTATTTACTGACGGGCTCAATCACAGCAATAAATATGTTTCATGAGAAGGCATCAGGCTGCTTGCCTTGTATAAATGGAATGTGCACACATAACCCCCAGACAGAGCTGTACATTGTGAGCAGAATCAAGGAAGCTTCAGAGGATGCTTCCTGCTCCACTTCCTTGGAGCGAAATAGAATTCTGAGTCTAATATTTATGTGGTAGAGGATGTCTTATTTGTGGCAGATGTATAGAAATACAACCAATATCCTCTCTTTAGTCGTATGTACCATAAAAAAACTAAATATGAGCACAAGCAAATTCATTTATTAATGTATGCTATGTTCAAAATTCTAAAAGTATACCAGACAGCACTTGTCAGGCTGCCTCTCCATTATTAACATTCCAAAGAAATATTCTCTTAATGGACACAGAACCCAATGCAGCCCAATGGGTGGGATGATTATCACAGTCCTTCCAGCAAGCCTTCCCCTGTGCATCTGAGTTATTCCCAGAGTTCTAAATACACATGGAACACTTCAGGGAATATCCCTAACCCTTTCTGAAGCCTTCCACGCACAGAGCCACCTCACATGTCGATAGTTCTCCTCTGAACCAGGAATTATTAATATTAGGTAGCAAAAACAAACTAAATCAAGCTATTTAGAAGATATAGGATCAGATCAAGAGTATAGAATTAAGTTTTCAAGAAAGAGCACCTAACACCACATACATAAACAATTAATTTCAAATTAGTGCTAAAGCTACTTACCTACAACAGATTTTGATGGCAGAGTATTTTTTTGCATGCATTTTAACTAAATTAGGTCAGAAATAATTACACTCTTGCTACTGTTGTAGATTTAGATAAAATGTGTTTGCCTAAAATTTAGGTTTTGAATCTGTAATTTTCTAATAACTGTCAGCAGAGAAAATGAGATCAGCAGGCAATGTCCCCACCCTTACCAAATGCATCACTGCATTACTGAACTGTTGTTTGGGATGAACTTTGTGGATGGGTCACACACAGAGGGAGATAACAGAGGGACAGATGAATGGATTCCCACATGCATTGATGAAGCTACCAAGGAATTTGAAGTTTTACACATCCACAGAGATTAAAAGAAATGCAAGAATTTCATAAGAAATTAAGCTGTGGACTCATGATTATTCCCACTATAAACCAAGGATCATTTGATGCCTTTGTTGGAACCTGAGATAGCTACAACATTAAGTTTGGTTTTCTTTTGCTTTGTTTYGGTAATGATAAAACACGAAATTAAGCTTGTACTTTCCTGCAAGCTTTATCTCCATAGACCATATTTCATGGAGCAGGAAAGGGATATGTTTGCTGCTACTGAAGGAGAAAGGTAATTGTACATCCTATCTAGCTATGAACACTATGAATTAAAATAAGTATCCCCGTGAGACACCCTGGGCAGTGCAGTAGTGGCATAAATATTATGGGAATAACCAATTACTTTCTGGTTAGATTTATGGCCTGAACCATGAGATGAAACCCATATATGGCATGGTTATCAGGGAGGAGCATCTGTGCCTAGACAGGTCATAGGTTATAGTTAAGAATAAGGTATTATTCCACTGAATGGATGTAGTTTTAAAGTGACTCCTAATCATTTATATCTATCCACATAGATTTATGTATCTTTGAAACATCATTAGAGAAGTCTTTCCCTGCAGCTTATGGCAATTGATAGAGATACTCAAATGGTTAATATGTAGAGAACAATACTGGAATGCTTAAATCAGGCAAACATATCCCATCTAAGGTACCACTGAAAAGGAGGAGAAAGTAAGACAGTAAGAGACAGAGGTGGTGGATTACTAAAAGAAAAGGGTGCATTTCAGACACAATAAAGAAGATGCACGTATGAACTCACACTGATAGTGATAGCCACATAAAACCTGAGAAAGTTCTATCCCAGTGTGGGAGGCATGGGTACCAAGTCCCGCCTATAGATGAGGAGATAATGACATTTGATACTTGCTGGGAACTGGAGAGTCAGTGTTCTTAAAGGTGTGTCCTCTGGGAGGCTGCTCACCCTCCTAGGTAGGGTCTACACACAATACAGCCAAGGGTCCACACCATTGAACTAGTTGGATTTATACAAAGAGAGCTAACATGAAGATGGAGAGGTAAGGAGGTAGGGGTAGATCTGGGAAGACATTGGGGCTGTGGGAGAAAGAAGTGAAAATGGTCAAAGTATATCATACAAAATTCTCAAAGAATTGATAAAAATGTTATCTTAAAAATTGTAGGGGGTGGGGGTGGTATAAAGGGTTTCTGATGGACAGACCTGGAAAGGGGAAAACATTTGAAATGTAAATAAAGAAAATATCCAATAAATTTGGTGATGACAGTATTGCCACATTTCAGTTTATAATCAGGAGTATGAAACATGCAGCACAAATAGAACAAGATGTCACAAGAAAGTAAGATCATTTGTCACATTTTCATGTTTAAAAGAAATATTTCAAGAGCTTACCTCTTGAAGGGTATATCCCTGAATACATAAAATCGTGTTTTCATACATGAAAGGATAATTGACTAAATCACAATGGAAAATTTTGACCCTGTCCACAAATGTTTGTGAGTATAAATCATCTCTAGTTTCCCCTTTCATGTCAAGTCATGAAATAGCTTTGTTACTGAATAAATAGATGAAATTGTGGTTCATGTCAAATAGTCTCTGAAACTCTTTGAAGATGGCTTGTTTCTTAGTTTTAATGTCCTTTATATCTCATAGGAAAGTTCTAACTACATTTTCTAAGAGGCTTAGTGAAAGTAAGCAACAGAAATTGCTTAGTTCAATTTTTAGTTAAGTAATACATTCATTTTTACAGCCAGTGAATGTGAATGTCTAATTAATTTTGCTTAGATATTTTAGCTGGCAACTATAATGAAGATCGTGATTGGGAAGTTATTAGGGTAAGACATACACACAGTTAAGAGGTAGGATCTACAGCTATAGCATCAGGAGTCAATTCTCAACACATTGGTAGGTAGCAAAATCTTTCTGCACTTTTGTTTCTCATGTGGAAGTGCTGTTAGTTCACATCCTATGCTGTTTGTATGGAACTGCTAAAGCTAGACTCTATGTCATGTGCTCACCATCTTATCACATGTTCAGTACCTGCTGTTGGTCAATCTGCAGTATTCCCTTTGCATAGAGCATCCCATTTTCACTTGGAATGCAAGGAAGGATGCTCCTACCAGTGTTGAGGATGATAGCACACCTTGTCTTACTGTAATCAGCATGCCACTTTAGAGACAATTACAGAATAACTGTGAAGCACAGCTTTATCCTAGCATGTATTTCACTTATGGCACTGAGAATATTAAATAGCCTCTACCGTTGAGTTACAAGAAATGTTAACACCTAAGAGTGTAGAAAGCAAAGTTGAGAATAAAAGTAAAACTGAAGGAAATCTATTATATGATGTCTACCAGAGGCTAAGTTGAGAATAAAAGTAAAACTGAAGGAAATCTATTTTATGATGTATACTGGAGGCAGGAGCTAATTGGCGCTGGGCACAGTCCTGGGATTCTTCCACCTGCTGCCACCAATGATGATTTCTGAGAGGACACAGCTGACACATGTGGAAAGGAGAGGTGAATTTTGTTCACTTTTCRGTTGTCTAATTCATAAGCATGTCCAGTACCTGCTGTTGGTCCATCTGCAATACGCCATTTGCACGGAGCTCTCCATTTTCATTTGAAATGCAATGGAAAACGTTAAAAAATCTTTTAATTAAATGTTTACATGGGTGGTGCACGTGACTGCACTGCAATGAGATCAGAAGAGGACATCAAATTCCCTAGAACTGTGGAGGTTAAAGGACTCACTCCTAAGGTTTCACATGAAGGGCTTCCTGAACATCATTCCCCACTCACAATTTCACAAGATGGTAACAGACAGATGAGGGATAGAATACCATACCCCAAACACTAAACCTGCAGCAGATCCAGGTTCAAGAACTTCAAGGATTCTGGCTAAAAGAGAAAGTGTCTACATTTTAAACTCACAAATTAAAGGTCCTGAGGGAAAAAAAGTCTTGAAAAAGGAAACTTGTGCAGAAATGATAACTAATTTACAAACTTCCTAATAAGAAAGTTGCCCCCACAGTTTTATTCACATCTGGTGAGAATATGATTAGGTAGAACCATATGGAAAATATCTCAGCATCAAATGTGGAACCYTAAAATGTTTCAATCATTGAGAAAGTTAAAGCAACATTTTGGTAGGAAGTATTTAAGATAAGGTTGTGTCAGACTTCAGAGTTGGTTTTAGAAAGAGATTAGGCAAATTCATGAATCAATCTGTAGCTCAGTTCGAACAATAGTGAACATGGGAGCTGTTATAACATGTACACTAAAGCACAGGACTCCAATGACAGCATCTAGTCACTATTATCTTGGGTCAAGGTGCTGTAAGACAGGACAGAGAAGCAAGTGTGACAGGCAAGCAGAATGCCTGTCTCTGTGCTCACAGATTGTTCTATGGGTTGTTTATGGGATGAAAGACTTGACATCACATTTTAATTGCAGTAAAACTAAATTGGACTTCTAGGCAGCTGCTCTGAAACATGACAGCACTCACTACAGGCCCTTGTGTGCCCGAATAAAACCCCTGCTGCCATATGGGAACCACAGATCCACAGGCACGTTTGTGGTTGTCTTAAGATGACATCTTCCACAAGGTTGTGAACACATTGCCAGTGCCCAGCACTGGATAAGATAATAGACACACAAGTGTATAGAATGTCTCACCACCTCCATGCTCAGATTGTCTTTGACTGGCCTGCTAGTTCTCAGGCCCATTCATCAGCATTTCATTATGAGCAGAGGAAGGGACTTCAGGCTTAAAACCATGTGTATACACGTAAATGTGTCAATATATGGATATACGTGATAGGAAAGCATTTTTATACATGCTTATTCTAGAGACAGCTCTTTCCATTGTCACCAAATATACTAAACCCAAGGGGTTGAATCTGAACTTTGCACATGGTAACCTGCTCAAGAAAAGTTCATGCTGTGGGTGGGTCATCAGTAGGCAACCCAGAGTGAGTGGTGGTTCTGGTATTCACAGCTGATTTCAGTGTAGGGTTTCCTAATGACACACTAGAGTGAGATAGGAGACTAGGCAGCATGTCTGACCACCTATCTCTTGTGATTAAAAAAAGACCTAGTGTTTGCCAGCATCTCTCTGTGACAATGCATCAGAAACAGATGGCACCAGGGCCAGCAGCATGAGTCCTGGTACATTCTTCAGTAGGCCCAGACACAAGTCACCAGACAGGCACGTTGGGGCAGACGTGTCAAAGATAGCTCATCAATATATGGGCCTGTCTGTATATTCTACTGTTTAGAACACTGGCTGCATCTAGAATGRCAGACATCAGCTGAGTCAGAAAAGCAATGAGACAGCTCCCCTGACTCTTCTTGTACAACTCAAACCTACTTTCTCTTCTCCACAGTATAGACGTATGGCTGGAAGTGTGGACTTGTATTAAGAAATGAATATATATATATATATATATATATATATATATATATATATATATATATATATATATATAAAGAATATCCCCATCAAAGCTTCCCTCACCTCTTTTGGCTAACGGTTAATTAACTTTGAATTCATAACATTTGATCACACTTTTCATCATATTTTAACATATAAAATTTCTTAGGGGGGGCAGTGGAGACGTGATTACACTGTAGCAAACTAAAAGTAGTGATTCCCAATAACAAGATGTGAACAGAAAGTATGCACTTAATTTTCCATGCCTCCCAAGAATTTGAAAATGAAATCGAACTTTGGTATAGATATACCGACAAGAACAGAAGGAAAACTGATCAGGTGTACGCCTCTTTGTCTATTCTTTGTTATACCCTACATATCTGTGGAGAGAAAATATACTCGAACACTTTTTACACTGCTTACATTTGCATATAAATACAATTAATACCACAGTCTACAGGCATTTTTTTTTAAAAAGTGTCTAGGTGACATGTGTTGACAAGAAATATGGCTAAGATGTCAGACTCCCTGAGGGGGTGCACCCCTGAGGCTCAAACTGCCTGGGGAAGGCCAGACTGCCACGGGAGCCCCTGACTTCATGACACTCCATACTGACTGCATATGAACAAAAGAAATCGCTGAAAGCAATGTTAATAGCACTAATTTAATTGTTTTCAGATGAAATTGAATATATTACTCAGATAAGAATATTACTGACAACCTCATTTTACACCTGTTTTCTGTCCTCGGTGAATGTTTATCCTTCTGGAAAGGTCTTCTTGCTGCTTTTCATGTAATTTATTATCTAAAAGGAGAGGTATATAAATTTCCAAAAGGATCTTGACAATTCATAATAAAATTTGGTGTTGATTTTTTATCTCTCAATTGGTTAAAGTTAGTAAGAAATGTTCGATCTTTCTGTTGGCCCAGGTTGCTTTCAAGCAAGGGGTGACCGTGGACCTGCTGGGAGGTGCAGATATGTGTGAGTCCTTTACTGACCCATAGGTGGCGCTAGGCCCCCAGAAAGCACGGACTCTTTCTGTCAGTTTTAGATTAAATGTGGATAGGATCTTATATAATCAATGTGGACATAACCTAGCTACCTCTAGTATGATATCCGAACTACAAGAATCCTAAACAAGCATTGGAACAGCAGAGAGAAAGAGACAAACAAATGACGGCAACTTAAAATCCTGTGAGGTGGTAGAACTAAACTGCTCCAGAGAACTTCAATTAGCCTGGTGGTCTTCACTAAAGCAATGCTTTAAATTCATATATTCAACACGGTGAAATTAAAACGTGTGAATTTGAGAATAGCATATCCCATCATCGGGTCTCCGATTCACACTTAGTTTGCCTGAAGTGGTCAGCAAGGAGATGCCCTTAGGATGCAAATGGGTTGACCCAGATGATGGTAATCAGAGGGAGATGAGTTAGGATACAGTGCACTTCTTTGTCTCAGTGCTGTTGGTCTGCGTGGCTGGCAGGAAGGGAGCTGGCTTGTGACAGCATGGTAACAGCTCATTTATAACCTCACACTTTTAATTACTATGGAGATAGCTTGTTTAAATGGTAATATTCCCAGAGATTTCTGTAGTAATTAAACTTCATATTGGAGTCAGATATGTATCAGATTCAATGAAGAATCATCTAAGATCTGACAAGCATTTTCACTTTCCAAGGTTCAGAATGCATTTTAATCAATGGTGTGTGTGTGTGTGTGTGTGTGTGTGTGTGTGTGTGTGTGTGTGTGTAGTTTCTTGTTTCCTACATAAATATTTGAATTGCAAATAAAGGCCCCCTGGTTTTCAAAGACATTTATTTTCATCGTTTTCTTTCCATTTCCCTTTCTCCTTTCCAATCTTTTTTTTCCCTGCCTCCCTTCCTTCCTTCCCTTTCTTCTCCCTGCTGGGGGTTGACCTAGAGCTTTGAGCATGCTAGGAAAGCGATTCAGATTGAATGTTTCCCCTCTTTTCTACTTTGAGATACCTCCTCACTAAGTAAAATACTCATTTTCCTCAGATAATGAATTTTTCCTGTTTAAAACAATATATTTCTTCTCTCTCTGTGTTTCTCTATCTCTATCTCTTTTTCTGTCTCTCTTTCTGTCTGTCTCTGTCTCTCTCTGTCTCTCTTTCTGAGTGTGTGTGTGTGTGTGTGTCTGTGTGTGTCTGTGTGTGTCTGTGTGTGTGTGTACATGATGAATGTGTGCAGGCATGTACAGCGTAGCACATCCGCTGAACCATCTCCCTAGCTCCAGCCTTTTTCTCCATTTTTAAAATGCTYCACAGTGAGATTCAGCCTTTTCTTAATGGGGTTCTTATGCTGTATAGCAGAGTTTTAAAGTTCCTGTTGGTAATTATGGATGAAATGCTTTATAGAAAAACTAGTTTGGGCTTGAAAGTCTTTCAAATTTATTTTTCAATTATTTATAAAAATGATTTTTCTACACCTGTATTGGAGATACCCACAAAGCTTCTACAAACATTGTACACAGGAGAGATTTTTTATGCAAATGATCCACAGCGCAAGGCATCTGATTGTGTTAATTTCTTGCAGTTTGAGCCATCCTTATTCCCCTCATGCAGAAACACAAATGTCCTCACCAAGGAGCGAGTGCAGGTGGATCGTGAACTGAATTCATTAGCAGGACAGAGTCTTTCCTTTGGGTACAAATACTTCYGTCATCTAAATTACTCTTTGCACTTTATCCCCTCCTGATTGGTGCACATATATTTCTGGTTTTTTTGCCCAGCGGTTTTTTTTTTTTTTTCACAAAGGAGAACATATTGCAGAACTCAGTTAACAGAGTTCCAAAGCTGCAATGCACAGACGTGGAAACTGAGTCACCAAGTCGACTCCAAGCTTCCATATGACACACAGCTGGCTAATGTCAAATGAACAGACTTAGCACCATGCCTGTACATTCCTCATTTTTTTTGCAGAAAGTCACCTTAGAATAATTTCTAAGAAATTCATTAACTTTTAAGTATATTAAAATCCTAGGAAATAAACCAAACCTGACAGTACCTATGAAGTAAAACTCAAGCCCTGCAGAAAAATCTAGTGGCCACCACCCTGCTCTGACTTTTTCAGACAGTACAAAATTCTCTTCCCAGAAATCCTAGAATCTAGAAACATTACTACCCAGCATGACCGTGTCTCTTATGAGACCCACTCAGTCAGAGGGGAATTTCTGAGTCACCTCTTGATGTTGGGTTTTTCTCATATGCAGCTTTGGTCTAATTTGTTGTCAAAGACATGTTAAGCTCAGGCTAAGAGCACTTCCTGTATGCAGAAGCCAACAAGTACTAAGTGAGCTAAGCAAAGTACAGGTCATTCTGTAGGCAGGAGAGAAGAGATTCAAATATAGAACAAATGGCTTATAAGGGTGGATTGGGGGGGGCAGGGCTTCCAGAGACATGCAGGACAGGTACACAAGGAAACAGCCTGCCGAGGACAAGCTGAGCACAACATGTTTCACATAATGTGAGGTAGGAGGAAAGCAAGAAAACAAAACTGGTTACAAATGTTTTTATGGTCCTGAGAACAGGGAGACTGCCAGATCTCTGGGGCCCAGTAGTTAGCCAGTCTACTGTATGTGGCAAACCCCAGGCCAGAGAGACAGAGCCTGCCACAGAAAGCTTGGCAGATAATTTCTGAGGAAGGAGACCTCATATTAATCTCTACCCTTCACATAAATATGAACATGCATGCATGTGCACCCAGACACATTCACTCACACAACTCTGTACACACACACACACACACACACACACACACACACACACACACACACCTCTACATTTTTATGTCTCCAGAGCTCAATTTGAACTTCTTTAACTTAATTAGCTCTATATCCCTGGGCAAAGGTTTTGCAGCTCATTGGACCATAGTCTCTTATATCTATAATTAGACCTGTTGCACATGCAATGTAACCCTTATATAAGTATGTTGAACAATGCTGGTATGAGGGATATAGAGGATATTACCATTGCTGTTGTGTGGACATACTGTTATAAATGAAGGGTTCTGAGAACTTTCTTTTTAACCACATAGATCACATTTCATTTATATTTCCATGCCGCCGAGAAATGGCTGTGTTAAAATTCAGTATGCTTGTATCCAATCTAGTTCCATTACACAGCTGACAAGCTGCACCGTTAAATGGCAGTCCGTTCTTATTTAAATAATCACGTTACACTTTGAAGCCACGTGCTTTCCTTTCCTTTATAGTCTGTGTGTGAAACCCATCTGAAATGAAACCTCAAACCAATGACGGGGGTAGATTTTTTTTGGCTGTATTTCTTGAGCCAATTTTATCAGTGGAATTATCCAGATGAAATTATTAATTCTGGATGACTGGGCAATGTAGAGGAAGTGAATTCTGCATGCAGATGGAGATTGAGACCAATTCCTGGAAAGGGATCTCTAGGAYAGGGCTCTTCTCTTTGGATGAGTACTGGTGCTGATGAGGAGCTCAAGCAACTGGGAAGTATCAGTTTATGAACCATTCTGGATGCTCTCTTATCTCCAGAGAAGTGGATCACAACCCTACTAAAGCCATGACCCTTTAATACAGATCCTCATGTTGTTGTGGCCCCCAAACATAAAATTATTTAATTGCTACTTCATAATTGTAATTTTGCTACTGTGATGAATTGTATCTGTGTTTTCTGATGGTCTTAGGTGACACTGAAAAGGAGTCATTCCATCCCCAGGTTGGTAACTACTGCTCTGYGATAGCAATGAACTTTCCTCATCCATTACTACAGCCAGGCCTTGGCTACTTCTGGTCACATTAAGGTTCTGGAGAGGGGTGTGTCAGTGCTGATCTGTGGAGCACAGCGTCTCACCTTTTCCCATTATGCCCTGCTAATTTCAGATAGGAACATGCGTCCTGGGCTATTTTAACCAGGAACACCATCTATTTGTGGTTCCTTCCTGCCTGTAAGGTGATCCAACTGAGCTGATGGAAATAAGTTCTGTACAGTTCCTTAAGCAGGCCTGCTGCTGCACTATAATTAYATGTGAGGGCTGAGTCACCTTTACCAACTCATATAGAAAGGAGACACTCTGGCCTAGCTCCAGTGAATTAAGAGGTAGGTCCCCAAGACCAAATATCCATAGAGAAATGGTATTCCTCCTAAAGATGCTAAGTATATTAATGAAAAGTTCACATACATGATTAGCTTTTCTTGGTTCTATAAATGTAATCAGCAGGATGTTATGACTGCCCTCGATTTTATAGTCTAGTTCTCCTGAAGAACACAGTTCTATTTTCCATCCCTGTGTTTTACTTCTTCTGTGTTATGCTTGTTTGGTGAGAGCTGTCTGTTCCTAGCGACAATGGCTCTTGTGAATATGAGATAATTCGGTATCCCACAAATAGCACTTCTCCTCTGCCTTAATTCAAAGCCACTATGGTCCTCAAATGGCTTCAGTTGAGACATGAAGGAGGAAAATGAAGATGGAATGTATTTGCTTGCAAGCATAGTCACTGAAATCATATTTTTTGAACAGGCAGATAAGACAGAAGATGGAAAGGCACATCTCAAAAGCTCTGTGGTGCTGTTGTTGGGAGAAGAGTATCAACCCCAGAACCAGTGTTTCTGGAAGCAGATCCTGTCAGTGCTGGCTTTACCTTTGAGCACAAGATTTGTTGACTCTACATCTAGCTCTGTTCTGTAAAATAGCATACAACTGCTTATATCTCATAGGAATATGGAAAGAATTAAACCAAAGAACCCTGGCAGGCAATTTGCCTTGTCCCAGGCAAACTTCACAAGTTGCACTCCAGTCTTCTATCCCATCACCTATCTGGCAGGACATGTCTCCTAGCTTCCTTGGCTTCTGGTACTAGCTACTGGTACTTCCTGGCTAGGTATGATACAACAATGACATAATGCCCACTTTATTCCATTACAGACACTACTGGAGTTGGAGACATCAGTTGCTGGTTTTTTTTAAAGGCCAAGTACATAAATCCCCATAGGAGCAGTGCTGAGATAATGGAGTTGTCATTTACGCCAAATGACGAAATTCCACTACAAAAGTGGGACATTGATTAAGACAATGATACCTAAGGCTTAATAATTCAGGGGAGAAATTTTGCTTCTTTTCCATAGGAATGAGGGCTAGACCAATTCATAATGGAATCTGTGGAGAGGGAATGCACACAGTTTACAAACTTTAATTTCACTCACAAACTCATTAGAAGTCTTGGTTCTGCTTCCTGCCTGGAAACTTCTAGAATCTCTCTTCATACTGGAATAGAGTCCATGTTTCTGAGTATATGCATATTTCCAGAAAAATCAGTGACATCTCAAAATTGACTTTATTCTTGCCCTTTCAAGAAAAACTATAAAATCACTGAGAGCAAAATGTGAAAAGCTGGGCATTCTTGACTATATTTCTTTATCCTCAATATTAAAGTCTACAAGCAGAGGAGATGGCTGTGTCTAGAATCTGAAATTCAGTCTGTGGGCCTTGCAAACTGCAAGGTGCTATTACTGTGGGATCTATTCAGGAATGGGATTAAATGCTCAGGCTCACTCCAGATTGCTGGCTGTGAACTTCTTGTGAATAGTTTAATGCAACTTTCAATGGTCTTGTCTCTTCAATGTACTTCCTGAAGGAAACCAAGGCAAATAGCTACCCAAGGTCATGGAGCAGGGAGCAGAATGAACTTGGATCAGGGCACATCGACTGACTGCATTCTCTCCTGAGGAATGTATTTTGGGGCTATCCATCATGCTCCTGGATTAAACAGGGCAATCTTGGGCTTTCTGAGCTACTCTCAAGCCACCAACATCCTCATAGCATTCTGAGTGGCCCAGCCTCTCTCTATCCAGATATCAGATATGGAGACCATATGGAAATAAAACACTGAGTCTAAGACAGAATTTCCCACCATATTGTCTAGTTTTTTTCAGTGGTAAGGAGTTCAAATAGGGCATACATGCCTACCTTTACTCTTACTAAGTCTTAATTATGCCCATTTTCCTGGCCTTACATTCTATTCTATCTGGGTAGTTTTCTAATGGAGAGGAAAGACTGTGACGAGAACAAGCTATGCTATTACAAAAGGCTCTCAGGCCCTCCTGCAGCAATCTTCCATCAAGAAATCATTCTACCAACTTATGTATAGGCCAGTCTGGTGGAAGTATTTCTCATTTGGGGTTCCCTCTTTTCACATGACTCTACCTTGTATCAAACTGACATAAAAGTAGCTTTCATTGTCCAAGGTCATCTAATGAAAGGTTGACGGGAACACCTGAACACCAGTTCTCATCTCATTCTTCCTCCTGGCACAATGAGATCAGTTGCCACCAAGCCTTCCCCCCCCATGATTGACTGCAACCCCTCAAACCATGAAGATGCTTTATCAGACAGCTTGTCACAGAAAGAGAAAAGCAATACATCATATGCAACAATTTTTAAAATCTTCAATTTACTACTATACCATCAAATGACACAAGTTGTTTTGTAGCTACATAAAATTGTAATGGGCATAAAACTAAATTCAAAGACACAGTGTCATCTTCTATCTACTCAAGCCATAACTTCTCTATTGAAAATAAAAAAAAATAATATACAGGAAGAGAATAGTGAAACCAATTATCTTTGATAGAGCCAATAAAAGGTAAATTCCCAAAGCAAGTTGGATAGATCACTCCAATTCTCTTAGAAACCACAGTGCAGAGATAGATGCTGTTGCTGTTGATATTAGTCAACATAT
>BDUI01008571.1:68486-79102 GCA_002335545.1 Apodemus speciosus
AGAAAGTTTCTTGGGGTAGGATATAGCTACAATACTCCAGCATCAGAGCATAAAGCCAACAAGTTTCTAGATGACATCATAGAAACTGAGCTCTCAGCAATATGTGTTCTCCCAGCTGCATATTCCTAATACTCCCCAGAGTATCCCATTTGTTTCAGAATTACCATTCCATAAAAAACTATGGGTGGTGGTACTTTCCTTAATTCCATGACAACTACTGAGTTACCTCTGAAGCTTTATGGCATAAGACTTCTTTGTAGTGAGGGCATATCTACACTGAGCCATTACATCATTTGTGGAGTTCATGATTGTCTGATATTGCAGAAACCACAAAATAGGAAAATAAAGGATTAGAAATTCAGAGGCAAAAAMCTTCAGGAGAAACAATGAAAGCATAATATTTGGTAATATTATAAACATATATATCATATATTATATATTATATATTATATGTTACATGGATGATAAGGCAATGATAGATAGATAGATAGATAGATAGATAGATAGATAGATAGATAGATAGATGGATAGATGATAGATTGCTCAGATCACCACCCCAGTTTCTTCTTCTTAATGTTCTCCTATGACTTCACTTACATTTAAATTTTCCCTCAGTAAAACTGTATAGTTGGAGACTTCAAGGCCAAAAGGAAGCCATGTCCTGTTGACATTAGGTGTCTCTATAGCAGGTACAAGGACTGTGGGGGCTGATAGTACAGCTTACTGATTCAAGAACATCACTTTGGCTGAGAAATAATGGGAAAACCACTCTTCAGTCAGACACTTCCTTTACAGAATCTGGAGCTCAGTCTAAATTCTATACCCATCACCTTCCTAACAGTTTGTCCTAAAAACTCCTAGTTAAAACTTCCAGTGTGGAAGTAGGAACTATGAATGRGACAGAGACCAAGTAGAGAGAACAGAAACAAAAGGAAGGAAACAGAGTCAAACTTATCAGATTGTTAAGTGACTCCAGAATCACTTGTCTCAGGAAATAAGACGCAGGTAGTGACAGGCAGCTGCCATCCAGTGGCTGGGATACCAAGCTGAGAGACAGCAGTAAAGTTCCCCATCTTTGGTCAGATTGCAGTCTGACACAAATCAAGCCAAAGGCTCCTTAGAAACATGATGCTCTCACCAGAAAAGAGTACTTCTCTTCCCTCACATTCTGATCCTGAGATCTGGAACCCTGTATTCCTGCCTCATAAGCAGTTTCAAGGAAAAATGCAGAGAGGAACAGGAAATGAGCCAATTACCTCTTATGATCATCTGTTTAAAGCAAGAGGAAATGAATTCTTTCTACAAGACCCTATTCAAGGGATCCAGGTTGTCTCAAGCTCACACTATGCCCTGTAGTTATGAAAACACGTACTACACAATTGGGCTCTATAATCTAAAACAGTAAAGTCATCTTTTGAGGATGCTCTTGATGGGCCTTAGTGAAATACACAAGAATGACAACGTGACAGGCAAATATAATCACATAACCAAAGCCTTGGAAACCCTCATCAAGAATTAACTATTTGAATTTAGATATAAAGATATGATACCCTACAGAATGTATATTCATGGAGAAAAGGTCTATTTTGGCTCATGACTCAGAAGAATACATAGTCCACGGCATTGACCAAGAAGCAGAGAAAGGAGAATGGTGTGCTCAGTCCCCTTTTAATTCAGTCCAGTAGTCCTGTCCATGAGACTGTCTGGCCCTATTTCAATACTGATCTTCCTTCTTTTGGTAACCCTGTCTGGAAACATCTTTGCAGACATTACATTATGTTTTAGCTGTTTTTAASCCAATCAAGTTGACAACTGAGGTCACCAATCACAGGCCTTTTAAATAAATGAYGAACTTTGAATTTAGATAAAACACAAATGATACCTGACAATCCATCATACATCTTTGGTGAGATTGCCCAATAATAGCCTAGCAGGTATGCTCTCTCGAAGCATAATAGACTCCCAGATACTGAGTCACAGACAGCTGAGTACAAATTCTTCCTAAGAGATTAATGGAGACCAATTGAAAGATTAAGGTTCTTATDGCTATTCCTGATTGTCAACTTGACTACATCTGGAATAAACTATGATTTAGAAATGGGGGCCATGATTTTGATCCATATCTTGAGGCATGGTGGCCATGAAAATCTTAGGCTCAAGCAAGGTAGTACACTCCTTTAATCCCAGGAAACTAAGGCAAGCACACCTCTAACTTGAATGCTATCCTAGGGCAGAGRAAGTTTCAAATCCAGGTAGGACACACCTTTAATCTGGGCCATACCTTCTGCTGGAGACCTACATAAGGACAATAGAAGAAGGAAGACTCACKGTTCTTCACCTGCYTGCACTTACTTGCCAGCAGATCTATTGAAACCCATYTCATCAGGATTCCAGCTTATACAGAAAACCAGCTGAAACAACTAGCCTCATGGGACTGGACCACAACTAGGTTTTTGGGCTTCCCATTAACAGGTGCCAATTTTGAGATAGTTGGACTGCAGACTGTAAGTCATTACAATAAATTACATTAATATATAGAGACATTCCCTAAGTTCTGTGACTCTAGAGAATACTGACTAGTACAGCCATCACAGGAAAGAATATTTCCTGCAAACACTGATTTCTCATTTTCATGAGTTCACTTGAATATCACCAGGTAATTGAGGAGACCTATCTGTCCCCTTTACCTGTACAGTGTGAATCATACCAGGAGGTATGTTCTAATACCGCTTCTATCATATTACACTTTYCAACCAAAAGTCACACTTTCCAACAGTAGCAATGAGCAAGAGAGGCACTGGATAGACTTGGAATGTTGTATAAGATTAAACACCAAAAAGAGAAATGTTCATTCCTTCAAAGTTTCTTTAATCACAGGAAGTTTTGGCATAGCAAAGAAAAAAGGAGAAAGACCTATGGGGCCAGGAGCTTGCTATCTCTGAACAACATTGTACCTGAAGATACACCCTGCGGAATGAGGGGTGCAGGTTCACAAGACAGCTGTCAACATGGGAAAACCAACTCCAAAGTATGGTACGCAGGAGTGCCTGGCACAGGAGGCAGGAAAGACACCTCAGGATGGAAGGCTGCATAGAATGAGGTGTCCGCTGTATCAACACTGGAATGTTTAGAGTTAGTTCATTCTCTATGAAAGGATAGAAGGAGGTTACAAAAAAAAGTATGGCAACTTAACCGACTTTACTTAAAGACTGAATAAAACATATGTCTAGACTCCAGCAGGTAAAGACTGAGTGTCTTTTTCATGGTTATGTAGGAATCCTAATGGGGGATTCAAGGCTATTAAGCATAAAAAGAAGAACTGAGAAGAGTTCATAAAGGGCCTTGGCTTTGTGAATATTCTACTGAAGGGAATAATAAATGGGAAGTTTCAAAGGGTTCAATCTAAAAATGGAGGAAGATGGGAAAAGAGTCACATCACTAAGCTACATAAACTTTGGAAATTCAAAGAGATGTGAAAAAATGGGAAGAAATGAAAGGGGAAGCAAGAACGTAAGAACAGAGAAGAACAACAATATGGAGAAACATTTAGAAAGATGCCATTCATCCCTAAAATGGGGAGAGGGGAGAGTTCCACTGCCATACATCATTCCAAGTACCAAGACTCTTAGCTACTGTCTTACAGCCTGACCATTGCCAAGCGTGGTTTCTTCAGACAACACATTTCATATCTATAAAAATAACACCAAACTTGATCTTCACTGCTCTCAAATGCAAGCCCTCATCTTAGTCATTTGTTCTTTAAATATTTCATTTTCATTTTTTCTCCTTCCTTTTCAAGCACAATTTAAAAAGAGAATGAAAATAAGCAGAGAGTTAAAAGGGAGGTTAATGAGAATGGAAAAACTCTGCATGCTGTGTTTCATCCTCCAAACTGCAGATCCCAGCACAATCAGACGGATTGTCTGCAGCCCCAGGTTGCTGTCTGTTGGTACCTGGTGATGAACCATTCTTTTTTCTGCATTGCCTCTGTACCATAAGAGAGCTCCTCAAACTTTGGAATGACTTACTCATGGTGTGCTCATCACCGCCATTCATACCACAAGGGCTTACAAAAAAATAAATAAATAAAGATAAGTGCAATGTCTATTTGTAATGTTTTGTTTAGATGTAGATAAAAGAGTGGAATGAATGGCAAGAAAAAGATCTAGTTAAAAACTGTTCAGTTCATCAAGGTTTTAAATCTGATGAGCTCAGTCATATCCTGTGACTAGAATGGTTTCCGCAAATACAAGGTTGAGTAAGATCTTCCTGAACTACTGAAAGATTGCATGAAGAACTTAACCTGTGGTCATTGCCTCTGAGTGCATTTCTAATGATCTTACCCTCTACACRGCTAATCTCTTATTGTGCCCTAATTGTGAATAAATATGGAAAAATATGGACAAACTATATCTATCAGTATCAGACACTGGCTGTGAATCCTGCCTTGGTCTAGCCACTGCATGCAGTATGTCTGCAATACTTTCATTAACTACTTTTCTGTTTTGGTGATAAAACACCCTCACCCCCACCCCCACCCCCCAAAAAAACAGCTGATGTTAAGTGACACTGTTAGCAACTCTGATTATTCTTCTCTTTATGCCTTGGACATATTTGCAGCCAGCTATTATAATAGTTTGACCAACTTGAAGTAGCAGGTTTATTTTGGCTCACAGTTCCTCAGGGCTAGAGTCCATARTATCAGGGAAGTCATACCAGGGCAACAGAAAGCCATAAGATCACATCACTGCCCACACATTGGAAGCAGAGTGAGGAAACAAGGTGTAGGGTGAGGCCACACACCCCATAGCTTATCCCCAGTGGGGTATTTACTGCATCACTGCTGGAACTCCTAAAGGTTCCATGACCTCCCCAAACATCATCACCAACTACTCCTATTTAAACACGTGGTCAAATATATAAGCCTATGAGGGACATTTATCTTTTCAAACTATTACAAGAGCTGACTGCAAATATGTGCAAGGCATAAMGAGAATAACTAGAGATGCTAACAGTGTCACTTAACATCAAATCAACAGGCAGAAACAGGAGTCCACCAAAAATCTATACATTTCCTACCTCACACCCATTTATTGTAAAAGTTTCTTATCTTTTTTGAAAGACTGGTTCTCCTCTCTATGAACTATGGCATCCAAGCACTTTAGTGAGGGCCATTGTCTGTGAGGTCTATGATCTCTCTCTTCCTCTGTGGTCCTATAGGTCTGTAAAAGTGACTCTTTTAGTCTTCATCTGCTCTTGTGTCAGTCCTCATATAATTATTGTTGCCATACATAAGTAAAAGGGAACAGATTTATAAAAGTATAATGTAGTCTTTCTTTAGCTACTTAAAATGATTATATTTGCTTATTGTGTGTGAGCTCATGTGGTACCTCGTGCACTTGGAAGTCAGAAGGCAACTTTTTGGCGTCAGTTCTCTCTGTTCCCATGAGGGCCTCAGCAATCTAATGAAGGTCATCAGACTCAGCACATGCCTTTGACCAGTTTATCTTTGTTGTTACCAGGTGATTTTCGTAAATATTCAATTATATCTATAAATATTATCTATATCACTTTACAAAGAATGTCACCTGACCTCCTGGAATGATGGATCCCAAGGCTCATATAATTTCATAGTGCTGTGTCAGCCATGGTAAGATGACTTCTGTCTTTTTTGATGTTAGTGCTAAGTGTGTCTCAGTGGGAATTATCTCAATTTATGCTAGAAATCTGACATAGCATTGTCTTAAAAAGACACTTAAATGCCACTTTTGTTTTAGAAACTTAAGCAATTCCTGCTAGAATAATTATAATCAAAGCRCATCAAATGTTCTCTCAACTTTCAGTTTGTGTATATTCTCAAGTATTTCATCTGCATTTGCCCTCTCCATGGATTCCCACACTCAGCAGAACAGCCTTCCATTCTGACAGTAACTTTTATATTTATTGTTCCAATTGAACTACCAGTGCCAGACACTTTTTTATGCACTGATGTCAATCAAGCACCGGAAAATTATGAAAAATTATGGAACTTGCCTGAGAAGTCAATCTTGACCCCCACATGTCACATCAGAGCTTTCAAACAGGTCTTAGCAGTGAAAGCATTGCTCCTAACAAACCCCAATGGTGAGAAAGAATAGTAGAGATTCAAAGGTGCAAATTATCCCAACCCTCTGTGTTCAAAGAAGGGTACAATACAAACAAAAAAGGACATTTTCAACCTTTGAAATCAAATGCTTTAAAATTTTAATGCATTTGACTCAACTTAATAGTTTGTTATTATTAATATGCAAATATGTAGCAGAAACTCAATAACAAAATCATGTGATCCACGGTTGCTTATTAGCAAACAGCTGAACTAGCAGGTCCCCTTATCCTGCACTCTCAAATACATACTTACCTATAACGAAGTACAGGGGACTTCCTACAGGGCAGCCTCCACATGAATTAAGATGTGGGATCATAAATAACTCAATTTTAGAGACATTAGTTTACAATTGATACATCAAACAATATATTTAATGTTTTGCAACTTCCCACAACTTTTTTTGTGATCTCCCTCTCTTTCTCTCTGCCTTAAAGACATCCCAAGCTTTCTCCTAATTTACATGGTAAAACCCTTCTTGTGAGTAGCTTCTTCACATACAAAAACATTTTCCTTCTATATCTATCTTTAAAGCACTGTTCTCTTAAAATCTCATATTAGTCTCTCCTCCCTATAGCAGCTCCTCCCAGAAGCCTTTTTGGGCACACCTGGATTCAACTGCTTACATGATTGTAACTCAATGCAAGATTCAGGGAGACTGATATGCTTCTGTGTTCATCTTTCTTAGATCCCCACATGCTGTCTTACTCAGTGCATGGGTTTTCCTTAATTAAACTATTCACTTTCTTTTTGGGCTTTTCATATGCAATGGCAAAATAARGGAAAAAATGAAAACTGATAATCTTCCCAAGCTAGAGTGCTATCTACAATAAACTAAACCTCTTTCATATATTTTGTTTCTGAACAAAGTACACAAAAAGAAATTATTCTTSAAACCATTGGCCAGAGATTGTACCCCAAACATACCCCTGGAGTCCCTCAACTTTCAAGAGTGTGTGTCAATCAGTGGACACAATAGCAGGACCACACAGACCTGATACAGYAGGAGATGCTTCCAGTAACCTATGACTTAGGGCATAGCRGACACATGTGTTGAAATGAGTATTTGAAGTGCCATGCCAAAAAGCTGGTGCTCAGGGGGAGGATCTTTCCCACAGACCCGCTTGTTCCAACTCTGCCAGTTGTGTGATAGTCATGAAAGGAGGATTTCTAAATGCAGCTGGGATGTGCAAGAATACAGCCTTCAGGCCTGCTAAAGGTCAAGGCACAGACTGTTGCAGGACTCAGAACCTGCAAACCATGGGATCTCCCTGCTACAGAACTTGGTTGACCACTCAGAAGGAATTTGGTATTGCTCAAAGAACAGATTTGTTTGGAAATTCCTTGTAAAATCTCTCCATTCTAGCCAGATGGATGCTGGTTGGGACTGCCCTGATTGCACACACCTGAATGGCAATTGCCTAAATAAATGCATATGCCCTTCACCTCCCTGTCAATCTTTCCTTTGGTTAATGGTAACTAGGACATCTTTTTCAGAGACTGTACAAGAACTCAACTGGGGTTTTTGAGAGATAAACTCACAGTGAGTCAAGTGCCAAGAGCTGGGGTCGGGTTTARGATGATGCCTGTGGCTTTCCTTTGTTTCTTTGGAGTCCAAGTCATCATGAACAGAGGTCCTGACCATGGTTAGGCCCAGAAAGCGAGAKGATTGACTTAAATCTTTTGGATGATCTCTGAATATCATACAGGTACAGGTTATTCCTGGTTGTTCCCAAAATCCTATTACTTTTGAGTTTTGGTACTTTTCTTATACACRAAGGAATGCTTTTCAGAAGATCATTTGTTTCAAAGKGTACTTATAATGGAGCATAAGAACTTAGCTAATGAAATCCTGCATAGTGCATGTCTGTGAACTCTCTCTATCCCTTAAAGATGGGATTGATTACGGTTCATTTCTATGTAGAGCAAATCTAAAATTAAAACATTAAGTGATGTATCAAGGCCAACACTGATTGACAAGTGAATCACCTGCCTGAAATTTTGTTATGATGTGGGGATCATTCTGCCCCAGAATTGTCATGCAATCAATTGGTAGTTTGAGTAACACRGCATATGCAACTGAAACCAAGAAACCAGGTATGGTTCACTCACCAGGAAGGCTGAGAAAGCACTATGGACAACCTGACCAGTATATGCCTGAACTCCAAGACTCCCTGAGAGGTGACCTTTCATTCCTGTTTTCTGCTTGACTGAGCAAGTGAGTGACGAGAAGCACAATCCTCCCCTGAATGAACAATCAATTGGAAATCATGGCATCGCCCCAGGCAGGCTGTAGGGAGTGAGGAGGAGAAGATACAGAGAGACAGCTACTGTCATCTCCACTGGGMAAAGAGAAGAGATGTGTTCTTTCTTTGTTTCTGCTCTTTGCTTTGTCTCCTTCAGAAATATTAATCTTCCATGATACAGTATACACATGCATGCAGATACCCATGCACATATATACTGCCACACAAAAAGATATCCAAGCACATACCTATAGCTTATGCCATCTCCTACTGCTCCTAMTTTAGAAGACACAAAAGGATGCTTGCTTATGAGCATAAAAACTATGTACAGGCTGGAGAGAAGGTTCACTGGTTAAGGACATTTACTTACTGCTCAGGATCTTAGTTCAGTTCTACAGTCATGCTAATATTATTTCTGGGGACTTCAAGACCCTCCTCTGGCCTCCATGTGACCTGTGTGCATGTGGTGCACATAAACTCATGCAGCCCTCTTACCACCACCTATAAACACAAATAGATAAACACTCCTCTTAAACACATATACAAGCGGTACACTTTCAARTTGAAAATTGTTTCTAAAAAGGAAGCTTTTAGGAAGCCACACGTGCTCCATCTGTTCTGTTTCTCAAGCCACCAAGTCATTTAGCCAAAGGTATATTTTATAAGGACAGTTGAACAAGCTTAGAAGTACTTTGTTAACACATTTGTCTTCATAAAGATTAAGGTGAGAAGGCACTAGGTGTGGAGCCTGTGGCTTCACAGAGAATGTGACACAAGAGAACCTAGCAACAGCCATGCGTATGTCATCCCACGCTGCAGCTGTTAGAAATGTCAAGAGCATTTCATGAAAACACTACCACTCTTCAGAGTAGAACTATGTTTAGAAAATCTGAAAATAGCAAATGAGATCCAGTAATGCTTGGTGGAAAACTAGAAATGTGCCAAACGATCTCCAAGGTGGATATTTTCTCAGTACACTCCTCAGTGCATTAGAAGTCACATCATAGGGAGTACCTGTGCATGATTCCACTGCTACAGGAAGAGTCTCACTGATCCTGTTGAATATAGAGTTTGCAGTAAAGAAAATACATGAGAGCAGGACATAAAACTCCTGTGTAGGCTCCAGGGGATGTCTGCTTGCAGGAGTCAAACCCAGCCTCCCACACACTCCTCATACCTGTGATAGGGAGGATGCTTTCCTTAGGAGCTAAAGATAGAACTGCTATGTGCTTCAGATAYKCCGGTTTCCTAGAAATGGTTACACCAAGAAAAGTTAGAGACMTCCTCACAGAGCACATATGTCCCTTAKCACCATGGCTTTTATGGTCACTTCTTGCGCATGACATTCAAAATGGAAGTTAAATCTGTGACATTACATCAGCTGAAGTAAGTGCTTCCTATGATGCCATTTAGGGAAAATAATGGTGTGAAGGGCCACATGTGATCAGTGATTCTTCTCTGACATCTTGCATCTCTGCAAGAACATGTCCAATCACAGGAAGCCTGCACAGAACCCACTGAGAACTAACCCTGGTACCCTCCACCTACATTTCCACTCCAAGATGGAAGAAGACAATCTGCACTAGGAAAACCTCACCAACTGAGGACTCAAGTAYGTGTGGGTGGGAATGGAACCACTTGGAGTAAGGTGTCTGGTACAACCACCATAGCAGAGTATACACTACTTCAGTTGTCCTTAAACATGCTATAGGTAGATGGTATCTCAGATACTGAAAGGAGAACATGTCACAGACTAGGGGACACAGTTTTACTCATGCAACCAGAAGTACAGCCTTCCTAGCACAAACACCTGCCACTTCACAGGTTATGCTGAAAAGTTTCTGAAATAAGTGCTTCCCACCTCCCAGTCCAGATTGGTGTAGAAGTCTGGATAATTTAAGAGTGACTGTAGCTCTGACCAATAGTCTGTGGGTGGAAAAGTATCATTTGTGAGTGAAGAGGAGGCAAGGAAGACATGAAGACAAATCCCACAGAGAATGCTATCCAGGCTTTTAAGAGAGAGGTGAGCTAGACTGAGCAACTTCAGAAGAAGACAGAATTGGAAGCTGTTTCTGGGAGGTGCTTTTGATATTATGATGCATTTAAAGATCCATTTGTTTATGGATCTGATGAGATGCAGATCCCCAATATTTTCACATCTGGGAACCTTTGTACAGCAGCTCCTCTAGTTTGCACTTAAGTGGTTTTTGTTTGGTGTGTGTGTATTT
>BDUI01008573.1:43149-61631 GCA_002335545.1 Apodemus speciosus
CATCAATAATGGTACACTATGCTCTTGGAATATCTCTCATCTCTAGAAATGGAAAAATGCTCCTCTTCTTTTGACTATAACTGCACAGAGACTTGTAAAGTAAGACAGAAAAAGAAAAGAACACTCATGAATATATAATATCCCAGTAACTTGTAATAGTTATTTTATTTAATTTCCAAATAATCTGCATATACATATAATTGTATAATGAGGAATAGAAATGAGGGTGTCAGTGAAGGAACAAGCCTGGTACCCTGTACCCTCACTTTGCTTCTGGCTCAAGGAACAATCCCCTCACAGCAATTGTGAATACCCTATTGTTAGTATCTATAACAGGAAGTGTTAGAGCTAAAAGGCAATATTCAAAGAGCCTAAACTATACTATGTTGACATTCAGTATTCAAAACTATGAACTAAATAGACCTCTTTTCTTCATAAGTAGCCCCGATTGGATATTTTTGTTATAGTGACAAAAGCTGAGTATATACATGAGAATATCTCATTTCCTTTCTTCTAATAATTAAACCCTTATGGTCAGTGAGCCATTGGAAGATTCTCATCCTTTTGTGAGCTCCAAATCAATGACTGTAAAATGATGAATCAGGAACACCGAGGGAAAAATTGTATGAATACTGTCTCACTGTCACTTCTCCCCTGTGCCTTATCTTTCCTCATTCCTATCCTCCCTCTCCATTCTTGGCTGTTCTAAATCAGTCACTGGTTCAAAGAACAACTCTCTACTCATGATAAAATTTCATGAGACTCACGATATAAAGGGAAAGGATATGTAGATTTTTCTGGGAATCTGATAATCTAAGGCAAACGTTCTTGGAAATATAAAAGTCATTGTAGACTTTACACTTATTTTTATGAATTTATACTGCCCCTCCTTTGAATATCTTAATTTAGATTCACTTTAAATTATATGCAAGAGGATTGCATAAATATTCCGTTTCAGTAAGTGTCCCTTGCCTGTAGCTGATTGTTCTTAGTAGGTTTTGAGTGTGACTTTTATTTGCAAACAAATAATATCTTCATATCRCTTCTTTCACAGTCCACAGGCATTGGCTTTCTCACATGTGCTGAAAATGCTGTGATGATCAATATAAAATGTGTTTTAATGCCAAGAGTAATCATAAGTAGCATCTTTGTTATTTTAGTCAGTGAATATGTGGACATCAATTATACCAAAGAATGGATGAAAGAGAAAATGCTATATATTAAAAAATGATTTGGGCTCTAAGAATATGGCGACCGTGCTAGCAAACACACACCTGTCCCTTTTAACATTACATATAGATATGTAAGTATATGAGGTAGAGGGACTGTTGTATACTATACTGGCTTGTGGTTAAATGTATATCATGATATATATGAATAGTTATATATGAATACATGCACATTTCTAGTTATACTTTATTTCTACTGTAAGATGGATAAGTAGATATTGACAATTTTTTCTAGAGGTGTGCCTTCTAACTCTTTCAGGGACAGTCTTTTTGAATTATTTAACAGAACAGTTCTCATTCATATTTGAATATCTTATCTGCAAACAAATAAATTAGACACTACCATTATTCCRCAGGACTTCTCAAATTGCTAAAAGAATCTAAGGTTCCTTCTCTGCTGCTTCTTTGTTAGSATTATTTATAAAACATTAAGTATGTAATAGAAAGAGGATCAAAACGCTTAGTTGATTAAATATGAATAAGAAAATTGGATAAAGTATGAGTTTAATAATGATAAGTATCTCTAYCCGACTATTTTCTGTTCTCAAACAATTAAAATTCCTCTTCAAAAAATTAATAATTAAGTTTCATAACTCAAAATATGCAATTCTTTCTGTTTAAAAAGTAATTACCAGCCTCTCTGAATGTACATATGAGTGCTCTTATGTTCTCTTTATCTGAAGAAAATTTCCTTGATTAGAAAAGACTTTTTAAGGAAATATACACAACTCAATTTTATAAGTGAATTTTTCAAATTGAAATAAAAACCAAAAGAGCCATTGACTCAGATAGCTAAGACTCAGCAGAAGGATTTCTCACTCACCCCTCAGAGAGCTGCTGTGGAAAAAAAGCTAAATGGGATCCTGACAGTATTTTCATATTCAAAACAAAAATATAAATGACAGTATTTTCATTACTGCTAATATTGAAAGTATTGGAGTCTAAATATTTATACTCTGGAAAAAGATGAAATGGAAGTTTGACTGAATTAGGAGGGGACAAAATAGAAAACATATGCTAATCACCAAAATAGATTTGGAAAATTTACGAATCAATCAGCCTTTAATGTCTTTTGTAGAGTTTCATCTTTTTTTTCCCCACTGATATTCAGGAGGAAAGTTAAATTGAAAAAAAATAAAAAAACAAAGTGAAACCAATATGCCAAGGAAAATGATCAATTTAATGAAGGTCTTAATTAGATGATTCATGAGGTCTTTACTTGCGCCCACCCATGGGTCAGTCAATAAATAATGTACTTGAGAGACCTTGTGTAAATAGTGTGTTGGCACCAGGGAAAGGTGAGATTAAAACGAACTCTTGGAATAGGTCTTGGCATCTGCACTCCACTGAGGCTGAGAGTCGGTGTGAGCTGAAGCAAAGATGATTCTGTGCAGGACAGTTTGTCCTTAGAGTCGGCTGTGCTGGGCTCACAAATGTGAAAATATTGATGCTGCCATAAACACACAAAAGAACACCTCTTGAAAAACAGTAAACATTTTAAACTCCTAGAATTATCCCTTGCTTTTGCCCTTCAGTGGAAATTTTTACCGCACGGAAACAAAAAATTGTAAGGCGAGGAAAGGCTGATAGAATTAGTGTTTGTCTCTTGGCTGTTTTGAGAATAACCATGGCCTCTGTCGACGTGTTTGGAGTTGTTGGCAAGCCCTAYCAGCCAATAAACAGTGGCCATCTACAAGGTTAGACTCCCTGTAGGAGACAAGACTTAAATCTTACTTATCWTTACTCCAGAGGGGTTTGTCTACTTAGAAAGACATAATTTCCTTCTGAGTAAGCCATTTCCAAAGCATTAGTCATTATTTCTCATTTTGAAAGGACAAGTGAAAGCCATCTTTTCCGCTTTCACGTTGCTTCAACAGTGCAGCCAGATGCCTTTAGCTGCCAACACCTACAGAGATAAACTAATTTCAGCAGTTTGTCTTCTAGATCAAGCCGTAAGATATGGCTCATTGCAATCTGAATGTATGCTTACACTTGAAAAWTATATCAGAAGATTACTCATGGATTTGACTACACATACTGTGCCCCAAGATCGGTCATGTTTACATGCCTTTCTTAGAGTATAAACAAGTAAGAATCAAACTATTTCTAATTCTCTGATGCATTAGAGTACCAAGACCCAGCTGCATATGTAGCAGAGGATGACCTTGTTGGACATTAAAGGGAGGACAGGACCTTGGTCTTGAGAAGGCTAGATGCCCCAGTATAGGGGATTACCAGGGCAGGGAAGCAAGAGTGGATGGGTTGGAGAGCAGTGGGACAGGGAATGGGATAAGGGATTTTCAGAGGGAAAACCAGGAAAGGGGATAACATTTGAAATGTAAATAAAGAAAATATCTAATAAAAAAATAAGTGAAATCTGTTGCTGGCACGTCTCTGATACTCCTGAGTTATTACTTACTAAAATCTATACTTCATCTTTGCTACCCTAGGCCCAATTGGGCATCTCCCTAGGACTGCTTTACCCCAGATCTTACATGATTKTATGCTCTCTTCCGCAGCTCTCAAGCCTGTTCCTTTTGCTTCCCTGGCACAGATATACTGGATCCTTCTTTTTCCCTTGGTTCCCTTGCATGGAAAATCTAAGTCCCGCCTCTGTCTCCTTGCCCAGCCATTGGCCACAGCAACTGTATTTACCAATTAGAACCAAATGGGGACAGAGACCTGCAGTGTCTTACTTGCAGGATTCTTGTGTATTCTTTTGGGATCCCAACTAACATAAAATAAGCATTAAATCAAATCCACAACAGAAACCAATACAGCACTTCACATGATTGAAAAGTAAAAGAAATGGTTTCAAAAGTGGCTTGGTACAGAGGACACTAAAGACACTAAGGACACTAAGCTCCTGCCTCTGGCTTCATTCTCTATGTGGGTGGGCTCTTTTATGAAGAGAGTTGCCTATATTACATCTTCTTATCCTTCCAAAATGAACATTAACATCTGAGAGCTTCATTATGTTGGAGGAGTTGGAATGGTATCATTTATTTAACCTTCATTCGATCACCACAACTAGATGAATACAAGAATGTAACATCTCCTTAGGTTTAGATCTTACCAATATTCTACCTTGAAAGCTCAGGGTGCAACTTCACTAAGACTGAATAAAAGTGAAGCTGTAAGATTAGACAGAAGTCATTTCCCAGTGTCTGGGAACAGAATACATTCTACCTTCTTGGGATTCTTACCACCAGCATATCATACATAACCTAATCTTGTATAATTTTTTACATGTCAAAGATAATTGAAGGTCACACATGTAGGTTCAACTTTATAGATGTGATAAACCACACTCTCGAACACAGTAAACTATTAGCAAGATTGTTGACTTTGCTGTATTCATTTTTAGCATTTCTTAAGCACTTTCATGCATATAGAAGAATATGTGTATGTGCGTGTGTGTGTATGTGTGTGTAACTTAAATTCAGAATTTAATCTTATTTTATTCAATTTATGCAGATGCTTGCATGAGGATAGTTTATAATTGCATTTGAATAAGTAAAGTCATGACATTCTTTCTTCCTTCAATAAAAACTATATAATGTTACTTTTGATTCTATTTGAAGATAAAATAACTAGAATACCAACTTTAAAATATAAGATGCTGGAACAGAAGCATATTTCTAGATGTGAGCATTTCAAGTAGTACATAAAATATCATGCAAGATAAGGACTAAAGTTTCATGGCTTTACAGGTCTATAGAGATCATTTAATTGTGAAATTATTAATATACTGTCAGTATTTTCTCTATCAAATAAGGTGATCAGAAAGACATATTCATGTTAACATATCTTTATGAAAGACATAAATTTAAGGACTCACACAAACACATACAACTACACCTCACCACAGGTAGATTTTTCATGGTACCTTTATTTATCCTAAGGACTATTGAACTTCTCTGTGTTCCTAGCACTGAATGCTAGGATTCAATAATAATCTAGATGTAAGTTAGTGTAATTTCACAGTGTTTTTAGTCCAATCAGGAACAAAGGCATTGGCCTTGTTATTGCACAGTTATACTTATTGTATTGAAGTAATACTTCAGTACAGACCAAAATTAAGTATTTTTTTAAGAGGAAATTTCCAATGTTCCCGTTACATTGTCTGAGAGCCTTGCCTTACCTGCTCTAGAAATTTGGGGAAGTTGCTTTTTAGCTGCGTGTAAGGGAATGGAAGGGTGGGCTGTATCATTTGCTTCATAAACAGATAATCCCTCTCATGGAGCAGAAAGAACACAATGAAGGGGCCATTATGGATGAATTATGCAGGGAATCATAGGCTGTAAGGAATTCAGTCTCTATAGTGAAGTTAATTCTAGAGTTTATCTTAGAATAGACTTTAGGTTTTAAAGGTGAGTTGATGCCCCTATCCCTCCACTGAGGGCTCTGTCTAACTATTGGTGGTCTTTTCACATTCCATATCCCCACTTTTGGGCATTTTGGCTAAGGTCACCCACATTTACTCCTGGGAAACTCCTCCATCCTAGGTCTCTGGGACTTTCTAGAGGTTCCTTCCACACACACACCCCTTCCTCATTCATTTTTCCTGGACTTCTTTGCTTCTCTCCTATCTCTCTCCATACCTGATCCTACTCCCCCTTTCCCATTCCCCTTCCCTCTCTCACGCAGGTTCCCTCTTACCTCTGCCTCCCATGATTATGTCGATCCTCCTTCTAAATGTGATTGAAGCATCGTCACTTGTACCTTCCTTCTTGTTTAACTTCTTAAGGTCTGAATTTGTTCCTGTCTAAAAGAAATGCATTGACAGAAATGGAGCAGAGACTGAATGAATGGCTGATAAGTGTCTGGCCCAAAATGGGATCCATCCCATGGGTGGGCACCAAACCCACTGTTAGTGATGTTATGTTGTGCTTACAAACAGGAGCCTAGCACTGCCATCCTCTGAGAGGCTCTACCAGCAGCTGACTGAAAGGGGTGCAGATACTTGCAGTCAAGCATTGGACTGAGGTAAGGGAGCCCTATGGAAGAGTTAGGGGAAGGACTGAAGACGCTGAAGGGGATGGTAACCCCATAGGAAGACCAACAGTGTCAACTAACCTGAATCTCTGGGAGCTCTCAGAGACTTAGCCATACATTGATTGGTCCAAGGGCCCCTGCACATACATAGCAGAGGACTGCCTTGTCTGTCCTCAGTGGGAGTGGACTCAATCCTGTATAGACTTGATGCCCCAAGGACCGTGGATGTTGGAGGCAGAGGAGGCAACCTTTTTCAGAGGTGAATAGGAAGGGAATGGGGGGAACAAACTCAGAGTTGGAAAACATTTGGGATGTAAATAAATAAAATAATTAGTTAAAAAAAAGAGAACTGAATCTCAGCATGTCAATTCGTTATCCTTGTGTACACTGACTGACAATAAAATGAACATCTTATTCACACACACACACACACACACACACACATGAATAGGCTTTAGTAAAGGTTGGACAAGGTGACTTGCTAAGATGTATGTTAAGTAGACATAGAGGCTTGGATTAAAGATGTGAGAATGATTAGGCTAATTGACAGGTCACCTGAGAGTTGATAATATGCTGGGGGGGGGTTCTTAGGGAGAAAACTGTTAACAAAAAGATGATGTATTCAAATGGAAGTAAGTTAAGTACAAGAAAGATGATAAATGGCAGGTAAATATATAGATAGATGACTGATAGACAGATGACAGATAGGTAGATGATTGATAGACAAATGATATGCAGACAGATAAACAGATAGATGATAAATGATAAATTGTAAAAACCCCGAGGGAAAGAAATGAAAGGTTAAATTAAACAACTTAGTAGCAACCTTGAAAACAAACTAGTTTTCAAGTATTACTTGTTTTATTGGACCAAAAGTAAAATGATATTCTATAAAACAACCCTACACAACCCATCCTATGGAATGGAAGTGAAATTTCACAGGTGAAGTTTTAACTCTTACATGATGTCTTTTGATATTTTTTCTACAACAATTTTATTTTTAAAATACTGGCCTGGGCTGGTCAGCTTTTGCCAACTTGACACAGGCTGTAGTCACCTGGGAAGAGAGAGCCTCGAGTGAGGAGCTACCCCCTCCCCCCCCCCCCCCCCCCGTCACAGTGGGCGGTTCCAGCCCACTGTGGAAAGTGTCACCATTAAACAAGTGGCCCTTTGTCATGTACCAAGGCAGGGTGAACAACCCATATGGAGCACACCTGTGAGCAAATTTCCTCCATGGTCTCTGCCTGTGCTCCTGCTGGAGTCGGTTCTCGCCTGGACTTCCCTTGGGGATGGATTGTGATCAGGATATCTAAGTCAAATAATCATTTTCTACCCTAGATTTGTTTTGGTCAGTGTTTTATCACACAACAGCAAAACCTAGCTAGGCCATTGCTGAAAGTCGTTGACTGACTGTCATTCATTTGGGTGACACTTGCTTTGGTATTTTTTTTACGATCTTGTTTTATATTTGTCTGCAGCCAACCATGTTGGATTAATAGTTAAGCATACTTTAAAATAAGCAAGCATTTTGCATAGTCAGAAACACATCAATTGCTTAAACATGTGATCCTCGTGGCCAACAGCAGCATCACTGCATTTTATCAATAGTAGGTAGTTGATAATGATCCACTCGCAATGAAATCTTAGAAAGCTGTTGAGCAGCCTGAAGCAGAAGTCACAGTTCAGAATGGCTGATTTCCAGGGCAGTCTTCCATGTCATCTAAATGCTGAATCCAAGCCATACAGCCTGGTGTAAATGAGCCAGTTACAGCATGGTGTTTTATGTCTGTCAGACGTGGTTTCTTTATTTACTTTACAATAGTAATACAAAATTCAATTAAGAGGGTAATTTTGTTTTCTCCAAATAATTTGTTTTTGTTTAGCTACCCTGTAGTCTAATGTGTGTGTGTGTGGGGGGGGGTTGTATGTGTCTGTGTGTATCTCTCTGTATGTGCATATTTGCTATAGCTTGCATGTGGAGATCAGAACAAAACTTGCAGGCTTTAGTCCTCTCTATATTCACCATGCATGTCTTGGGGTTTAAACATAATCCCTAGGACTTGGCAGCAAACACCTCTACCTTCTGAGCTATCTCATTGGCCCTAGGGATAATTTTCTTAAAATAAAACTAGTAACATAAATCAATTTATAATGCACACAGCAATCAGTCCAGAACATTAATCCTTTCTCCCTACTTCTAGAAAGTTTTATTATTGTGGCTAAATTGCAAATCTCTGTCCAATAGCCATGATGTGTAGGAAGAATTACTAAATGTTTTAACAAGATCAATGAGCAAGTATATGTCAACTTCAGTGTTCTTTCATAAAAATATATTATAATTCATGTGCCAATATAAGTGACCCATAAATGAAGGTTGTCCATTGTATCTATAAGTGAAAGATAATTTTGAATATCAAAATACTCAAAGACATGAAGAGATTTACCACTGTTCTCTAAATACATTAATTCTTCCTATAAAAAGCATGTTATAGGAACTACACCAAAACGGACAGATTTATCACAATATATGTCTTCACAGCTGAGGTTGCCAATACCTTAAATCATGATTTTTTTAAAGTACACTTATGTAAATAAGTGTTTTGCACTTAAATTATTCATTTTTCAAAATAAGATTTAGCTGTGTTGAGATATTTGTCAAAATTAAAATTCTATCTCCATCCTCCTGCTAAGTTTAGTGGCACAGCTGCCATGCAGCCTAAATTGGAACATCCAACTTTTATAAGTGGGGCATAGAATGCCAATCCGTAAGTAGAATATGGGGGTCTCTTGGCACGTGTCAATGCCATAAATTCCCTTCCTACATTTAGTCATTTTACTAAAACTGAAAAGTTAAGAATGGTGTGTAGAAGATGCTATGAAATATGTATATTTTTTCATACTCTTTGATGGACATGGAGATGTTTTTGCATAAGAAGACCATCCTACATAACTGACAGCAATAGAAAGGGGTAATGAAGTGTTCTTCTGGTGAAAGCAGGGAATTTATCCTCAATACTGCTGCCTGACTCAGGTATAGGTACCTGAAGGAAGGATGGCAATGAAGATGGGCGCTAGAGTGACAATGTGGGAAGCTGTGCTGGGAGTCAGTATGAAGAATATCAATGAAGTGTGGCAGAAACACGGCCACATGGAAGATGGGACCTGAAGAGAGAGAGAGAGAGAGAGAGAGAGAGAGAGAGAGAGAGAGAGAGAGAGAGAGAGAGAGAGAGAATTATCGGCAGTGGGAGTCAGGGGTTTTATTATCAGAGAAGGGGGAAAGGACAGGAAAGGATAGAAAACCACAATGAATCTATAACTATTCAGATGTGAGTCTGAACTATGAATGCAGAGGTGTGTGCATATCAAAGCATTCTCAACAGAAACACACCCAGTAAGAGTATAACTGGACAATCTCATGGGAAGATCAATGGTACAGTTTCAGAATGAAGGTCAGAAACTTCCAACACAAGAAAAGCCAACAGTTTGGCTACAGGTTGAAAGCTGGAAACTGTGAAAACAGAAACAACTTAAATATGTAAATGTAAAGACAAGCAAAAAGAGATTCCTCCCCTGTCCTTACAGTAGAGCCATTTTTTTTTTGTTCTATTGAAGCCTTTGGCTAGTTGGCTAAAGCCCACCTACATCAAGTAAGACATTATACTTTCTTCAATCTCATTGTCAATGCTTATTCTCATCAGGAAACACCCTTATGGGCCCTCTTAAAGTCAAAGTCAAGCAACTATCAGAGAACTCCTCCCTTCATTACACGGGTATGAAATTAACAACCCCAAGGTGAACATTTGAGTATACATATCTAAAACATTCAAGACCCAGATCTTGATCACTATATATTGTTGTACTTTAAAACTAGAGGTCCTAAGAAGACATCCACAGGCCCTCCTTCTGCCATGGCATAGTTGGGTGGGCATCACTATAATGAAGAAGTATGTGGTAGAGAGGTGGGAGAGAAAGAGGAGCTGAAAAGTCTGTGCTCTGTGAAGAGAGGTGAAATGGAGACTTAAGGCTGGAGAGGAATAGCTTCATGTGAGTAGCCTTAGCTATTACTTGAGGTCATGGTGATATGCAAGCTCATGCTGCCATGAAGGGTCACGTCTGGGTCTGTAGTCCTGCAGCAGTAGAGTTCCATGTTGATGTTTGTGACCCATGTTACCACCAAAGGCCATGAAGATGTCTCTGGTCTGGGCTAATGCCTGGAACCATATTGATGTTAGAGGGGTCCACAGAACTGGTTACACCCCTCACCTCTTGTGACACTCAGGGACAAAGGCCAGCCTTGCCCCTCCCATGGTCATTTTTGGGAGTGCTGGTCTCTAGGGCATAAGAGTAGGTGAACTGGTCTTATACTCTGCTGCCTGCAGTACTGCAGGGATCAGGGCACTGCCTTGCCTGGGCAGCACTGTAGAGCTGGGCCTGGATACCTGGATACAAGAAATCTGGCCCAGATGATATCACCACTGGAGAGCTGGTCCTATCTCTTGCCTGGGCAAAACAGGAAAGCTGGCCCTGGTGGCATGGGCATAGGAGAGCTGGCAGGCTGAACAACTCAGGCACCACCCAGGCCCACATCCAGTGCTTTGGGTTGGCCTGCCCCAACATTTACCACATCTATGAACTTTTGAAGTCCACGAAGGGGTCAGTCCTGCAAAAATCAAAGCTGCAGAATCTCAATGACACAGGAAAATAGCCGACTATCCTAGAAGAGTCACAGTGAGAATCCAGTTTTGGTAATATAGCAGAATCCAAAGGCATTGAACCAGACCAATGACTTATTGCCATGAACCTTTGAAAGTAACATTGTTTAGACAAAGGGGTATACTGTGTGTCACACTGCAGCTTCCACAGCATGACTTTGTTCATTTTTGTTTTCTTTGGGGTGGGAGGTGGAAGGGGCAGAAGGCACATATGGAGGGACAAAGAGATGGGTGGGCTTGGGGTGTGTGATGTGAAATTAACGAAGCATCAATAAAAAGTTAAAAAAATACCCAGATGTCATTGGAGAATGGCTTAATTTAGGGTAGGTTAAGAGAGTGTTCTATGAACCTTGAAAACACTTCATTGTGACATAATGTGGGGAGGTCAGGAAGACGTAAAAAAAAAAAAAGACACTAAATAAGATCAAACAGCCTCCCATTAGCCAAATCTAGGACAAATAGCAATAGTAACAGATTACAACACAAAATAAAATAAGAACTCACAAGTGAGTCTGTAGTCATGAAAGTTAATGAATTCAATTCATTGACAGTATGTTCTCACTGAGCATGCAACAATTACAGGAGGGAAAGATAACTTCTAAAGGAGAATTATGGCAGACACTGCTTTAAACAAGTGGTAAGAGGTCCCAGTAATAATAAGACAAATGGAATCATGTATTGGCCTATTAGAATGCAAGAGGACAAACTCATCATCACTTCTGAAGCTCTCCAACAGAAAAGTGAAGGCACCACGAGTAAAGACAAGCTGTGCTCATACCAAGGGACGTTCTCAAAAAATACAGGATCTTCATCTTCAACAGTATCAGGACAATGATTTCAAGGAGAACTTAAAGACTTAGTACTGCACATAAGAGGAGAATGAACAGATGTAGCAACTTAATCCAACATTTGACTTGGACCTGGATATTTCTGCTCTAAAGAATATTTGAATAATTGATACACACAAGAACTATACAATTACATGAAAATAATAAATTTGTGTTCACTTTCTGACATTCATAGCATTTGGTTAATAAGGTAATGTCTTCATTTTTAATAAACATTAATTTGGGCACACAGAGTGATAATTTTATTCACATATACAGGAGAATAAGACCTTTGTTCTGTTTTTACAACTTTTCTCTACATTCAAAATTGCTTACATACAATTAATTTTGTTAATGCTCTGGCAATTAGAGGTATCAGTTTAGTATCTATTCACACAAGTGTGAAATGCAAGTTTTTACTGTAGCATTTATCTTATAAGGCACTGTGTATGAGGTTTTACATTTTTATTACTCAAGGAAACCTAACCAAGTAGTGGGCCTTGAATATCTGTAGTCACAGGGAGAGCAGACCCATATTTCATCACTGTTGTGTGACGCGAGTCTCTGTTGTTAAGGACTGTCCCTATATGGTAACCATGCCTGCTCTGCAGCATCCATAAAACTGCCTTAGGGATTGTTCTCACCTATCTGTTTTACAGCTATTAACGTAAAGTACACTCAGTCCTTAGTTATTATCTCTGAAACTTATATACTCCTGGGCACTGCTGCTTGGAAACTCATATTTTACTTGACTCCATACCAAGATTTGCTCACCCTCCTCCTACCACTCCAGGACTCTCTTCTTAATAGTTCTCTTATACTCTTTTCCTGCTGATAGCCCCTTAAATACAAATATATCCTGGGTTTCAATTTCAGGTCTAATCAGGCCCCCAGTACACACTTTTCTCCCATCATCTCTTTGACATCTTGATCATCAACCATAAATGGATGTCTTTACATCTGTATTGTAGATAGTTGCCTTGTAGTGTGCTCAGACTTAAAGTGCTTACTGTCCAGGAAACATAAAACAAAGACACATGATGTATAACTGCTCTGGTTGCTAAATCTTTGTTTGTTAGTTTGTTTTGCCAAGTTGGCACAAGCCAGAGTTATTTGAGAAGAGCCCCAGTTGAGGAAAGGCCCCCATCAGATTGTCTATAGCACAGATGTGGGGCTATTTTCTTGATTAAAGATTGATGCTTGTAGGCCCAGGATGAGGGAGCTACATATCATACCTGAGTAGATGGTTCTGATTTGTATCAGAAAGCAGGCAGCATAAACCAGTAAGCAGGGGTCCTCTATGGCTGCTCCTTCAATTCTTGCCTTAAGATCCTGCCCTGACTTCCTTTAGTGATATCATTAGTATAACATGAGAGTTGTAAGATGAAACAAGTCTTTTGCTCCCCAAGTTGCTTTTGGTCATGGTGTTTTCTCACCAAAATAGCAAACCTAAGACAGAATGTGTTACCAAGACCATGGGATATTGTTTTGACAGACCAGACCATGTTTTTGGAGGGTAGTAAGAGGAACTTGAAACTTTGGGCTAGAAAATCCATTGAGTATGAAGAGATTAATAGGCTATTGTGGGAACATGGAAGATAATGGCCAAGAGCAATGGTGATGATGGAGGTGTGGCTTGTAACATTTCAGAAGTACATTTGAGAGTCTCCTAAAATTCTCTTGGGCCCAATCAACATTTTGTATTAAGAATCTGTGGGTCCGGTTAACTGAAGCTGAAGAGTCAATTGTGATCAGCAAGGGAACTGAACCACTAAAGCAAAATCTTTGCTTTGCTTGGACAATTGATACTGGCAAACTGGGGATAAAGAACTAGGTATGATATGATTAAGGAGAGATCAGCACCATTGAGGCAAACCCTTCAGAGAAGTGATTACACAGGGTCAGAGCACAGAGAATGCCATGGCTGTACCTTGTAGCACCCAAATTTAGTAGTATGTTAAGTCTCCCAGATGGTACTGGCTTTGAAGGCATGAAGAGCAGCTAAGGCTTAGCACTGTGAGAGACCAGTTCAGGTCATTGGTGAAAGGACAGCCTCAGTTATAGTAAAGCGCCAGGATGATGCTAATCATAATGATAACTTGAGACTTACTATGGCATGTCAGAGTCAGAGTTCTAGATGAGACCCCAAGGGGTAAGCAATTGTAGTGAGACCCATGTATTTAAGTATTTCAAAGATCTCAGTGTCATGCCTGAAACATCAAGAAAAGATGAAAGTGTGAAGTGGGGCTGGAGGGAGCCTATGGCACAACCATGTTTGCTTTTCTGTGGATGGCAAATCAGAAAGATAGAACTATTTAGGCTCTTTGGAGTCCAGATTATAAGTGAACGCAGATGTTGCACTTTTCTTTTGCATTAATCTAATTATAACCATGCCCAGGCTCTTATTTTGGAAATGAGAAGGACTTAATTTTCATTTTACAGGAGCCCATGGTTAAGAGACTTTGAAATTTCTGGAAGACTTTTGATATTTATAGAGACTTTGAATATTGAAAGAGACTTTGGATGTTTTAAAGGGATTGAACTTTATACCCATTTGAATTTTTAAATACTTCAAGACATTTAAAAGTCAGAATGTTCTTTATATTGAGATAGTGATATTAATATAAAATCTTGGGGACAAACAAGAGAGCAAAGCTTTTGGTTTAATAGTGTTGTATTTGCGTGTCAGTTGACAAGTAAATTGTCTTGGTTAATTTTTTTGTCATTGATACATGCTAGAGTCATTTGGGAAAAAAGAATCTCAATTAAGAAAATACTTCCTCAGGCTCCACTTATAGGCAAGCCCTTGAGGAATTTTAAAATAATTAATAGATAGAGAAGGGCCCAGTCTACTGTGGGTGGTGCCACCCTTGCCAGGTGGGCCTGAGTTATAAAATAAAAGCAGGCTGAGCAATCCATGAGGAACACGTCAGTAAGTAGGATCCATTCATGGCCTCTTCTTCAATTACTTCAAGCTTTTAGCATGAATTCTTGCCTTGACTTTCCTCAGTGATGAAGTATGATCCAAAAGTTGTTTGATGAAATAAACTCTCTGCTAACCAAGTTGACTTTGGTTATGGTGCTTTATCACAGTAACACAATACATTAAGAAATTAATTATCCTACCACCACTACTCCCTACATTTTATCTCATGTTGTTTACTCTTAGGACCAAATGCCTTGAAATTCTGTGCCAATGCCATGCTATTTTTTTTTTAAAAATTAGATATATTCTTTATTTACATTTCAAATGTTGTTTCCTTTCCTGGTTTCCTCCACCAAAATCCCCTAACCCACCCCTTCCCCTGCTCACCAATCCATCCACTCCCACTTCCCTGTCCTGGCATTTTCCTATACTGGGGCATCGAGCCTTCTCAGGACCAAGGGCCTCTCTTCCCTTTGATGTTCAAGAAGGCCATCCTCTGCTACATATGCAACTGGAGCCATGGGTTCCTCTGTGTGTACTCTTTGGTTGGTGGTTTAGTCCCTGGGTGCTCTGGGGGTATTGGGTAGTTCATATTGTTGTTCCTCCTACGGGGCTGCAAATCCCTTCAGCTTCTTGGGTCCTTTCTCTGGCTCCTCCACTGGGGACCCTGTGCTCAGTTTAATGCTTGGCTGAGAGGTCTCCCTTTGTATTTGTCATGCACTGGTAGAGCCTCTCAGGAAACAGCAATATCAGGCTCTTGTCAGCAAGCAAGATATGTCTAGTCCCATTTATTTTCTCTTTCCTCACTTAATTCTGTCCTCTCAGAATTTTTGGGGTACTTATTGTTTCCATCAGAGTGAGTTTTATACTGTTTTGCTTTATACCTCCATTGTCATGATTACAATTAAACTTAAAACTCTACAACACTTTTCCCCAACTCTCACAATAAGATTTATTTTCTAACACTGACTTAAAAAAATCTAGGTTACTTTAACCCATTATAAATCTCCCATCTTGCCTTCTGCTACCTCCCCCAACCCCAAACTTCCTAACTGTAGCAACCTCCCTGGTTTGTATATGCTCAACCCAGGGAGTGGCACTACTAGAATATATGGCCCTGTTGGAGTAGGTGTGACTTTGTTGGGGTAGTGTGGCACTCTGGGTGTGGGCTTTAAGACCTTCATCCTACCTACCTGAAAGTCAGTATTCTGCTAGCAACCTTCAGATGAAGATGTAGAGCTCTGAGCTCCTCCTGCACCATGCCTGCCTGGATGCTGCCATGTTCCTACCATGATGATAATGAACTGAAACTCTGAACCTGTTTTTATAAGAGTTGTCTTGGTCATGCTGTCTGTTCACAGCAGTAAAATCCTAACTAAGACACTGGCCATCAGACACAATGTATTTGACGTGTGGGTCAACAGCCAAGCCTGGCTATGTGACCAGAACATTCCCACCATTCATACTGAATGTTAAATATCATCTTAACAAAAGGATTTTGTGATCACCTATCATGCACTGTAATTCCTCTATCTCTTTGGTCAATCTCCAAACTAGTGGTCATCACTGTTGGATATTTCTCTTAATTATTAATTTATCTTTTTAATCCATTTAATCTACTCAGATGTTATCTTTATCTGATTTTTCTTTATTTGATACAAGTTCTAGAGAAAGCAACTCAGTAAATGTTTGCTGAATAAATAAAATTAAACAAAAGTTTACAACCTTTAGAAGGACGGACACTATCTTATTTTTCTGTTTGCCTTTATCGCCTTTGATATAGCAACGATTTTAACGTTACTCATTCACCAAAAAGATGGTCATTAGGTTATTTCTACATCTGAGGAACTGTGTTATGGCCTCAATTTGCATCTAATTGAAAAATCTCAAACATAAAATTCCAATCAGTTTTTATCAGATTGCCAAATGTTAAGGAAACCCTCTTTTACCATGATAATATCAAAGAATTTCAGGGAAAAATAGAATCTAGGGCCCTTGCTAATACCACTAAGAGTTTAGTAGGAATGGGTGTGAGTAGTGCCCTATGGTACTTGTTTTAATTCTTGCAGCAAGCTTCATTCTTGATCCCTTCCTGCTATTTACTTTGCCCCCCCCCCACACACTCACACACACTCACAAATTTCTTCTTGTTTTCTAGCAAATTAACCTCATTACAGGTAAATGGCCTGTAGTAGAGAGTTCTTATTTGGAAGAAATCACAAAACAGGAAATGATCTAGCACTTTTTAAACACACGTAGATTGTCCATCCCACAGCTCTGTCTTCATTCTCAGAGGCCTACCCGCATCATGAACAACTAACATCTGGGACAACCAGGTAGGACTCTGCCATAGGCCCCTTGCCCATCAGATCCCCTTAGGGACACCTAGCAGCTGCAAACTGTCCCCTGTGCCCTGCACTCCATTTCCAGTCTATAATGTTGCCTGCATTCCCTGAGGCCTACCAGCTTCCGCTTCCCAATTCCCCATCTTCTGGGTCACCCTGGGGCACAGCCAGCAGAAGTGAAATGCAGGCTGCCCCCTGAGCTCTATTGTCAAGCCCACAACTCTGCCTTCATTTTCAGAAGCATATTGGCACCAGGGACAACCAGGTGAGGCATCTTCCTCCCAATCCTGTGCATGCTGGGTCTCCCTGGAGCATTCCCAGCAGTGAGCTATGTGCTGTCCCCTGAAGCCCATTTCCTGGCCCATAGCTCTTGGAAGCCTGATAACATCTGGGAAAACAGATAGGACACAGTCCCAGGTCGCTTGCTGTCCAGGTCCCCTTAGGCATACATCTTCACATACCTATAACCTGTCCTCTGCACTCTATTTCCAGCCAAAAACTCTGTGTGCATTCCCACAGGCTTGCTAGCACCATGGTCTAACCGGTAAAATCCCTCCCCCCCCCATCCTCTGTCTTCAAAGTCTGCTAAAACACATCTAACAGAGTTAAGCACATCAACTCCCCTGTACTCCATCTTATAGCCCACAACACACTGCCTGCATCCCTGATGAGTGAGTAGCCTGTCAGCTTCATAAACAACCAGATGGCTAAAGGCCAGCGTAAGAATACAATCAATAAAAGCCAGGGAAAGAGGCACCACCAGACACTAGTTATCCTACTACAACAAGCCCTGGATATCTTAATACAGCCAAAGGACAAGGAAATGGCCTTAAATCCATTCTTGTAAAGATGAGAGGGGCCTTTAAAGTGGAAATGAATAAATCCCTTAAAGAAATACAGGAACAAGCAGGACAATGATGGCRCATGCCTATAATCCCAGCACTTGGGAGGCAGAGTAGGTGCATTTCTGAATTCGAGGCCAGCCTAGTGTACAGAGTGAGTTCCTGGACAGCCAGGGGTATACAGAGAAACCCTGTCTCAAACAAAACAAAACAAAAGAAAAGCAAAGCAACAAAATAAAACACACACACACACACACACACACACACACACACACACAAAGAAATATAGGAACATACAATCAAATATGTGAAGGGAATGAATAAAACTGTTTAAGACCTAAAAATGGAAATAGAAGCAATAAAGAAACAACAAACTGAGGAAATTCTGGAGATAGAAAACCTAGGGCGGAAAACAGTAAATACAGACACATAAGCATCACCAACATCATACAAGAGATGGAAGACAGAATCTCAGGTGTAGAAGATATGATTACAGAAGATACTAGAAGGAAAACTACAACCCAAAGAGGTTTATTACATCCCTGCAAAAAACAGTAAATAAATAACATTAGCAAAAAAAAAAAAAAGCAGAGAACACACACA
>BDUI01008573.1:61673-72213 GCA_002335545.1 Apodemus speciosus
TAAAATATCAAAATAATAGGAACTAACATTCATTTTTCATTAATATCTTTCAACATCAATGGACTTAATTCCCCCAATAAAAAGACACAGAATGGATGTGAAAAGAAGATCCATCTTTCTGCTGCATAGAAGAAACACACCTCTGCTGAGGCTTGGTCTGTTGCTGTGTATTGTAATGCTAAACACTGACCTCCAAAGTCTGGTTGCTCTCAAGAATGAGGAGATCATCAGCAAGTGAAGTTATACAACCTTGCTCCTTAATTTAAAACTATTGATTGAATAAAAATGCCTATAGCCTATATCTAAGCAGAAAAGAGGTAGGCAGAGTTTTGGTTTCTGATGATTAGGTTCTGAAGGAGAGACCACAGAGAGAAAAGAGAAGTGGAGAGTGGAGAAAATGTCATGCAGTAGGTGAATCATGATATGAGGGCTGGCCAATAGAGGTAAAGAGCAGTCCAGGAGAAATATAGAAGCTATATCTTGGAATTATTGGCAGAGAAATAGACGTAATAGCATATAGGGTAGATATCTGCCTAGTTCTAATGCTTTAAAGGTTCTGTGTCTTATAATCTGAATTATCAAAGGTGGGGTAAAAACCCCCAACTGAGATTAAATATTTATTATAACACACCTCAGCAACAAAGAAAGACATTACCTCAGATTACAGGGCTAGAAAAAGGGTTTCCAAGCAAATGTACCTAAGAAGCAAGCTAGAGTAGCAATTCTAAAATATCTAATAAAATAGACTTTCAGCCAAAATTATTCAAAAGAGATGGGGAAAGACATCATACTCAAACTGATATTATACTCATCAAAGGAAAAAAACCAATCAAGATGATGTCTCAATTTTAAACATCTATGTCCTGAATTCAAGGGTACTCACATTTGTAAAAGATACATTACTAAAGCTTACATCACACATTGAACCCTACACGTTAATAGTGGGAGATTTCAACACCCCATTTTCACCAATGGACAGGTCTTCAAGATAGGTACTACACAGAGATAGAATGAAAATAATAGAGTTTTTTTTTTTTTAAATTAAATGGTCCTAACTGTTGCATGATCTTTGATCAAACTGTGAACTTTGAGATTGTATTATTTATTCAAGAAAATACCTGTTTCTAATTGTGGTATGGCACAACCCTTAATTCACAACTTTAATTCTTCTGGCTGGAATAAAAACATGCCCATAGTAAATACATTAAATGCCAAACAATGAAAGTAAATTTGGTTTGTAGAAGGAAGGCCTATGTTTGAATGTGATATCTAATTGAGCAGCAGACAAAGTGACAAATCAGAGAAAGATTTGATAGATTAGGATATGCCAAATTCTCACAACAACAGAGAAGAAAGAGAGAGGGAACTTAGGAGAGAAAGAGAGAGAGAGAGAGAGAGAGAGAGAGAGAGAGAGAGAGAGAGAGAGAGAGAGAGAGAGAGAATATGCAGTTTTACCAGGAGAGTTTTTACAGAGACAGGCTGAAGAGATGAATTCACACAGGTGAATACAGAATGAGCCAGAGAATGGGAAGGAGCCAGAAGATTCGCACACATTGCCAATGTTAGTATGATGCCAAGCAGAGCAAAAAGTCAGAGGCTGAGAGCAAAGCTAGATCAAATAAATCAGCTTGGAGAAGAGTTAGAGCCAGAACAGCTGAGTTGAATCGGCTACCAGAGATCAGTAAGAACAAGAAAGGGTGAACTTATTCAGCAGTAAGTCTCAGAGGCTGAAAAGATTCTAGATTGTACAGAGGCTTGACGTTTCTAGGAGTAAACCTAGGTTAGCAGATAGAGGCAGTAAACTTCAGAATCGACATTTACAACAGGGGAATAAAAGTTACATTTACACCTAACATATCTATAGAACATTTCAACCAAACACACACATACATACACCTACACACACACACACACACACACACACACACACACACACATCCTTCTCAGCACCTCATTGAATTTTCTCCAAAAATGACTATATAATTAGTCACAAAGTAAATCTCAACAGATACAAGAAACATGAAATAACCCCTCGTATCTTAACATACAACCATGGATTAAAGCTGGACTTCAGCAAAGCCAGAAACAACATAAAGTACAAAATCATGGAACCTGAACAACTCTCTGCTCAATGACTTCTGGATCGGGGAAGAGATAAAGAAACTTAAGATGTCCTAGAATTCAATGAAAATGAAGGCACAAAATACCCAAACTTACATAACACAATGAAAGCAACAATAAGAGGACAGTTCCCAGCACTTACTGCCTTCATAAGGGAATTGGAGAGATCTCATGCTAGCAACTTAACGGCACACCCGAAAGCTCCAGAACGCAAAGAAGCAAACACATCTAAGAGGAGTAGATGACAGGAAATAATCAAAATCAGTGCTGAATCGATAAATTAGAATCAAAAGGAATAGTATAAAGAATCAACCAAACCAAGAGTGAGTTCTGTGAGAAAACCAACAAGATAGAGAAACCCATAGCCACACTTATTAGAAGGCAGAAAAAAAATCCAAATTAACAAAATCAGAAATGAAATGGGGAACATGACAACAGATAAGAAGGAAATCTAAAGAATTGTTAGATCTTATTTCAAAAACCCGTACTCCATAAAATTGGAAAATGAAATGGATGATTTTCTTGATAGGTAACACTTAACAAAAATAAATCAAGATTAGGCAAACAATTTAAATAGACCTAGAACCTGTAAGGAAATAAAAGTAGTAGCTAAAAATTTCCCAACCCCAGCTCCCCCCAAAAAATCCCTGGGCCACATGGTTTTAGGCAGAATTCTATCAGATTTTCAAAGAAGAGCTAATACCAACACTTCTCAAACTATTCCACAAAATAGAAAGAGAAGGAAGATTGCCAAGCTCACTCTATGACGTTACAGTCACCATAATACCTATACCACACAAAGATTCAACAAAGAGAATTTCAGACAAATTTACCTTATGGATATTGATGCTGAAATACTCAATAAAATACTTGCAAACTGAATCCAAGAATACATCATAAACATCATTCACCATGATCAAGTAGGCTTCATCCCAGGGATGGAGGAATGATTCAACATATGAAAATCCATCAATGTAATCCACCATATAAACAAACTGAAAGAAGAAAATCACRTGATCATCTTATTTGATCCTGAAAAAGCCTTTGATAAAAATCTAACATTTCTTCATAATAAAAGTCTTGGAGAGATCAGGGACACAAGATCCATACCCAAACACAATAAAGATAATATATAGCCAGCTGATCGACAACATCAAATTAAATTAGACAACTGCAAATCAAATAACCCAAATAAAAATGGGATAAGGGGTAAACAGAGCATTCATGACAGAGGAACCCCTAATGGCTGAAAAGCACTTAAATGTGCAACATCCTTAGTCATCAGGAAAACACAAATGAAAATGACTCTCAGATTCCATCCTATACCCATCAGAATGGCTAAGATCAAACACTCAAGTGAYAGCTCATGCTGGTGAGGATGTGGAGCAAGGGGAACACTCCTCCATTCCTGGTGGGAGTATAATCCTGTACAACCACTTTGGAAATCCATCTGGCGGTTTCTCAGTAAATTGAGAATAGTTCTACTTCAAGAGGCAGCTATACCACTCCTGGGAATACACCCAAAAGATGCCCTACCACCGTACCCTAGAGACACTTGCTCAAATATGTTCACAGCAGCTTTATTCATAATAGCCAGAAACTGGGAACAAACTACATGTTTCTCAACTGAAGAATGGATAAAGAAAATGGGAGTCATCTACACAAAGGAATACGACTCAGCCATAAAAATCAGCACATMATGAAATTTGCAGGAAATGAATGAAACTAGAAAATATCATCCTGAATGAGTAACCCAACCCAGGAAGACAAAGTATGCACTAACATAAGCTGATATTAGCCATAAAGTACAGAATGATATTGCTACAATACACAAATCTAAAGAAGCTGAGTAACAAGGAGGACCTAAAGAAGCATGCTTGAATTTTACCAAGAAGGAGAACTAAAATAGACATTAAGGGTGGCTGGAGTGAGGAAACTGAATGGGAGAGGGGGCAGGTGAGAAACAAGAGGGATCAAGTGTAGAGAGGACAGAGGGAGAAAGAACTAGGAGAGAAAATTGAGAGTGGTGGTGATGTGGGGGCATTTCTGAAATTAACTAGAATTTTACAACAAGGGAAACTCACAGAAACCTATGCAAGTGAACTAAGACCCCCTAGCTATAGGAGATATGAAACCTGAAACAGTCATCTCCCATCACCAGGCAAAACTTCCAATGGAGGGATGGAGACACCAACATGACCACAGAACCTTAAACCCACAATTTGTCCTGCCCACAAGATGTTCTGGAATAAAGATGGGGCAGAAACTAGGGAATTACCAACTAATCACTGGCCCAGCTTTAAACTCACTCTATAAGGGAGCCCATCCCTGACACTAAGATAGTTTCCTATGCTTGGAGACAGGAACCTAGCACAACTGTCACCTGAAAATCTTCTCCCAACAGCTGATGGAAGCAGATGCAGAGACAAACAGACAAACAGGTAGGATTTGGGAAACTTTGTGGACAAGGGGAAGAAAGGATTGAAGGAGCCAGAGGGAACACTCACACCACAAGAAAACCTACAGATTCAACTATTCTGGGTCTTTTGGGGTTCACAGAGCCTGAACCACCAACTAAAAAGCATGCATGGGACTTACCTAGGCCCCCTACACATATGTAGTAGATGTGCATTTTGGTCTTTGGACTACTAACAGCAGGAACAGGGGCTACCTCTGACTCTGTTGCCTAACTTTGGACCCATTTCTCCTCACTGGACTGCCTTGTCAGTAGGAGAATATGTCCTACTGCAAACTTGATATGCTAAAGTTGATTGATAGCCATGGGAGGCCTCCCTTTCTCTGAGAAGAAAGAGGTGTGTATGAAGGAAGGGAGCCAAGAGTTGGGGGAAATGGAAGGAGAGGAGGGAGGGGAAGCCAGGATACAGATGTATAGTAAATAAATAAATTTAAGAAAGCCCTGATAGCTCACAGATTTTTCTCTAGCAAATTATATTCTATTATAGACATTTCTCTCCAATATTCTCCAACTTGACACAGATCTTCTGAACCAGCAAATGTACATTATCCTATAGCATAATCTTCCCACATAAGTAAACACTCCTTACTCATAAAGGAAACCCTAATAGAGTTTTCTAAAAGGAAGAAAAATAGTTATCTTCTTCCTTTTCTGGAAAGTGACCTTGTTTGAGCAGAAGACTGCTGTCATGTTCCTCATTTTACAAGATTGATTTCTGTCAACAAAGCCCCAAATTGTATTTAGCTATGTGAAATATCAGCACAGTTAACTCATTGAAGACATTTCGAATGAAATATTTAAGCTGTTCCCAAAATTCTCTTTCAACTGTATCCCCGAGTCTGATTTATTTTGTTGGAATTTTGTCCAAAGTACAGAGATTTATCACTGTTAAGTTTCAACTTATTATATTTGGCCCATCACTTCAGCCTGTCAAGATCTCTTAAAATCTTGGTGCTGGCATGTAGTCTAGTTTCTATCCATGCCAACTTCATGTCATATGCATCTTGCTTGAGTATGTTCTCTGTCYTCAGATAAGCCACCAAAAATGGCTAACGGGGAATGTGCTGTTTTTCTACTGAATTCAAYGAGCAAAAAGGGAGATGAAATCATCAAGGGACACATGTAAAGACAAGTATCTTTTGATTCAGAGCAATGATCTCATGTGCAGGCACGCATGTTCTTGGCAGTTCCCATACTGCTTGTCTTGATGTACACGTTGATGAGAAGAAAGCCTGGAGTAAGTGGGAACCTTAAATGTATTTTTTAATGTACTGAGAGCAAGGATAAGGGAAATGGGAAGCCAAAGACAAAACTGTTAGGAAGGTACTCATCTTGGAGTCTCAAAACGGCACCGAGGCATTTGAGAACGTTGGGAATAAACRTTTTGGACCCCATTTCTTCTCACTTGCCTTTAAACTAGTACATGTCATCTTATGTAGAACCTACAGTTGCTTGCTTTGTGAGGATTTGTTCTTTTAGAGAGTAAGCTTACAGGAACGCTAGTGAATATCTCTAGTGAACATAAACAATGCTTAAAGTTACTCTAATCTGGCAACATTTCTCTGGTGAGTTGGGCACAAAACTACTGAAGGGAATTCCCAACAGCAGAAATAATAAGTAGGTGTAATCGCATTTTTCTTGTGGGTAGGTATTTATTTCTTCCTCCTCTTCTTAACCGTTTTATTTTCTCATACAATATAAACACAGTTTCTCTCCCTCTGCTCCTTCAAGTTCCTCCCTACCGTCTTTCCCATATGGAACCACTCCTGTTCTGTCTCTCATTAGAAAAGAACAGGCTTTTAAGAGACAACAGCACAATATTTTTTAAAATGGTAAGACTAGATTAAACAAAAACCATTATATCAATGTTGGACAAGCTAAGCCAAGAGAAAAATAAAAGAGTTCCTGAGAACAGGTTAAAAAATCAGAGATACACTATTCTCACACTCAGGAGTCCCATAGAAGTACTAACCTGAAAGCTAGAGTAGATAGTCAGAGGAGCTGGTACTGGACCTGTGTAGGCCCYGTTCCTTCTGCTTCAGTCTTCGWGAGTTCATATGAGGWTGGTTCAATTGTTTTAGAGGACTTCAYTCTTCTGGTATCCTTTATCTCCTCTATTATCCCTATTCATTCTSCCYCCTYTTCTTCTCCTGCGACAGCCCTAATAGCTTCTGTAAGATAATATTTCTGCAGAACGGAGGCGGGGAAAATGTCTCTTAGGGCTAGCAGAGCCCCCACAACATAGAAGCCATAATCTTTCATTTGGCATCTTTCTAATCTCTTTTATTCCTGGTAGCCATGACCATGTAGATTTGAGAAAATAATTTGTAGCTCACTCTCTAAAAGTTTTATTACTGGCCAGTGACCTTCTTGGGAACCATAATGCTTTGCCTTGACCATATTTAGCTTGAGATAAGAGTTCCCTGGAAAAGTATGACACTGCAATGGAGATTCTTCCGGGATTCATAGGAGTATGACACTGCAATGGAGATTCTTCCGGGATTCATAGGAGTACCGGAGTTCCTTTTTTGTTATTTCGATAAGTCTTTGCAAAATACTCAGGTTGAATCTGGTCTGAGACTATGGACTCAGGCTAGAATATCTACATATGAATTAGCACTAGCTCAGAGCCCCCTCTGTAGAGGCTTACAAGAGCTGCTGCTTTTTGTCTTTCTAATGCCTGGGAGTCACCAGCCATCCCAATAGCCACAATAACAACTCTGGCTTACCCAGGTGTAGCTCAGATTTTANTCTGGTCTGAGACTATGGACTCAGGCTAGAATATCTACATATGAATTAGCACTAGCTCAGAGCCCCCTCTGTAGAGGCTTACAAGAGCTGCTGCTTTTTGTCTTTCTAATGCCTGGGAGTCACCAGCCATCCCAATAGCCACAATAACAACTCTGGCTTACCCAGGTGTAGCTCAGATTTTARCTCATAACCTAAGGATGCTAGTTGTGCTTGTTTAGCTAGCCACATTTTTTAGTATGTAATTGTCAGAACTTGATGCTCGAGTGGGGGGCTCTAATAGAGGGCTCCTTACTAGAGAAAATATAGATGCCTTTTGCCACAATATAAAGTATCCTGCGTGTCTGTGTCTTCATTTTTCTCCGATTCGTATCTTCCTGGCCCAGAAATCGTGGTTTCGCGCGCAACCGAAGCKCCCACGAGGGGCTGCAGCGCATAGCATTCCTCAGATTTCCAGAGCTCTGAGGGGAGGGATTTGATGGAGACATCTCCTTTAGTATTGTGTGTTCCAATGTCTCTCCTTGCATAATGTCAGGCTGTGGTCTCCGTGGTTGTTCCCATCTGCTGTAGGAGGGAGYCTCTCAAATGATGGCTGAATAAGGCACTGGTATCTTATGAGTATAGTAGAAGTTTACTAGAGTCATTTTATATTTGGTTTCTACTCCTCAAGTTTTCCTTACTATGCCTTAAATGCCCTAGCTGTCTCTCCATGTATTCCCTTCCCCTACACCCCCCCTTCCCACCCAGCTCTCCCATTCTTGTTCTCCACTCCCCAAACTCCATTTCACCTGTAAAATTGATTCTATTTCCCCTTCCCAGGAGATCCATGTGTTCCCCTAGTGTCTTGCTCTATGCCTATCTTCTCTGGGTCTACAAATTGCAGCTTGGTTTTCATTTATGTAACAGCTAATATCCACCTATAAGCTAATATATAGCATATTTATACTTCTGGGTCTGCTTTGCCTCATTCAGAATAAGTTAGTTTAGTTCCATCCATGTTCYTGGATATTTTTTGATGTCATTTTTTATATATTTGAGTAATACTCTATTGTGTAAATATACCACATTTTCTGTATCTTTTCTTCTGTTGAGGGACATCTAATTTATGGCTATTATGAATAGAGTGGCAATAAATATGGCTGAGCAAGTATCCTTGTATTAGGATGAAGCTTCCTTTAGGTATATGCCCAAGAATGGTTCTTGAGGTAGCTGGGTCCTGAGGTAGATCAGTTTCCATTTTCCTGAGGAACTTCTTTTCTGATTTCCCTAGTTGCTGTACAAGTTGCATTACCATCAGCAATTAAGAAGTATTTGCCTTGCTCCATATCCTCACCAATATGAGCTGTCATTTGTGTTACTGATTTTAGCCATTCTGATGGGTGAATCATGGAACCTCAAAGCTGTTTTGATTTGCATTTCTCTGGTGGCTAAGGACAATGAACAATTTTTTAAACTACTTTGTCATTTCAATTTGCACTGTTAAAAATTCTGTTTAGATCTGTACCTCATTTTAATTGGATCATTTGTTTTTTGCTATCAAGATTCTTGAAGTTTTTTTTTAAAGATATATCTTGGATATTAGCCCTATATCTGATATGGCATTTATAAAAAAGTCTCCCATTCTGTAGGCTGCTGCTTTGTCTAGATGCCAGTATCCTTTGCCATGTAGAAGCCTTTCACTTTTATAATGTCCATTTATTAATTGTTGTTCTCAGTGCCTTGCTAACAGTGTTCCTTTCAGATAGCTTTCTCCTATGTCAAAGACTTTGATCCATCTGGTGTTGAGTTTTATGCAGGTGATAGGAATGGATCTATTTGCATTCTTTCATATGCAGTCTTTCAGTTTAACCAGTACCACTTTTTGAAGATGCTGCCTTTTCCCCCACCAGTGTGTATTCATGGCTTCTTTATAAAAGATCATGTATCCATAGGTGTGTAGATTTATGTCTAGACCTTCAATTTGATTCCACTGATCACTGTGTCTGTTTTGGTACTAATACCATGCTACTTTTATTATTATAGCTTTATAGTACGACTTGAGAATGGGAAGGATGAGACCTTCCACATTTCTTTTATTGCTCAAGATTGTTTTAGCCAAGTTCAAGTATGATTCTTCATCAGTTAGGAAGTTCATTGTAGGGAATCCCAGGGCAGGAAGGCAGGAGTTTGTGGGGGGGGAAGCACCCTCATAGAGGCAGGAGGATAGGGGATGGGATAGGGGTTTTCTGGAGGGGAGACCTGGAAAGAGGATATTTGAAATGTAAATAAAGAAAATATCTAATAGGAAAAAAAAAGGTTCATTGTTATCCTGTGGCAGCAAAGTGGTGGTAATCACAATTGATTCTTACTCAGTTCTTTATTTTTATTTTTAGTTTAGTTTAGCTTCACGATTACAGCATAATTGTATAATTTCCTACCTCCTTTTCYCTTTCCAACTCTACTGATATATTGCTCCTTGTTCTTTTTCAAACTCATCTCTTGCTCAGTCTGTATAATGTGATGCCTATGTATGTTTTCAAGAGTGACCATTTGGTATTGGATAAGCAAATAGTGTGCTCTTCCCCAGAGAAGAGTAYTTCTTCTTGGGACTCTGAATTATGAATCTTTATCCAATCTATATTCCCAAGACAGAGGTCTAAGATCAAGTAGCCTGGAGCCATGACACTTCTCCTCATGTCCCAATTATTATTTAAGCACTATAGTGCCTGTGYCTATTCTACTGTTCATTATGAAACTACATGCTGATTTGCTTATGTGGTTTTCATACGGCAGTTTACTTAGTTAATTAGGCCCAAATTCTACATCATTTGCTTTGTTTATCTATAAAACARTTAATATTTTATAGATATTTAATACATTTATGAATAAGCAAATGAGAATGAGCTGTAGGAACAAGGTATTCAGCATTTCAAATTCAGGGTTTAATTACTTGATTTGCTAATCTACCTTTCTTATGTAAATACTTGAGGATTAGGAAGAGAGCATAAATGAAATCTGGGAAATCCTCAGGTATCTACTTAACAATTTTAAGCATCATTCCTCTTAAGTATTTTGGTTGGTAAAAGTCACAAGTAATAAGTTCAAAGCCTAGTAGACAGGTAAAAGTTAATGCAAAAGGTATTTTTTATAAAATTACAATGATATTCTATTATATTTTATGGACATGTGTGCACATAATAACAGTAAATAAAAGCA
>BDUI01008575.1:46741-57097 GCA_002335545.1 Apodemus speciosus
GGGTGCAGAGTGCTTTCTACATCTGAGAGACGTCCCGTCCTTCCACAATTCCCTGGGTACTTGAGTTAGACACCCAGAGCTGCCTCCCTCAAGTCACCATTATGTCTCCAACACTGCCTTTCTTTGTGCCTGAGGGACTTAAAGTCTCTCCCTTCTAAACTCCGAAGCGAAGTGCTGTATAAATGCGAGTTATTGTTGTGCTGAAGYGGAGGGGTGGCAACTCTCCCGTAGCTAGCTTTATTTGGAAATAGATGGACTGGAATCGTGGAGGTATTGGTGAACTTTTACATTTCACCAGTGAAATGCAGCCCTCAAAGGTAAAGAGATATTCTTTAAAAGGAAGGGGAAGATAGAAGAGGAGGATGGGACATTGTGTCGTTGTGTCGTACGTAAGAGGATGTAAGAGTGGGAAGTTGCCCTCCCCATCCCACACACATGTGTAGTAGATGTGCAGCTTGGTCTTCATGTGGGTCCCCCAACAACTGGAGTGGGGGCTGTCTCTGACTCTTGCCTGCCTGTGGATCCTGCTCCCAAAACTGGGCTTCCTTGTCTGGCCTCAAAGGGAGARGGTGCACCTAGTACTACACTGACTGATTTATATGCAGTGAGGTAGGGGGGGATCATACCCAGTGGGGGTTTCCCCATCTCAGAAAAGAAGGGGGGACTAGGAAGAGGAGCTTTGAGAGGGGGATACTTAGAGGGGGGCTGATATTGGGCTGTAAAGTGAATAAATAAATTAATTGAAAACAAAGAAACGGGAAGTTGAGGTTATTGTATGCTACACAAGCATGAGTCAGATCACCAGTACCCACATAGAGGTCAGACATTGTCACCCAACAGTTCCAGAGAGGCAAGTGGATGTCTGGAGCTCATTGGCCGGCCAGCCAGACTGTCTGTGGGCTCCAAGTCCCCTGRGAGATTCTGTGTCAAAAAGAAGCAGAGCCGGGCAGTGGTGTCTTTAATCCCAGCACTTGGGAAGCAGAGGCAGGTGGATTTCTGAGTTCGAGGCACCAGGACAKCCCAGGCTACACAGAGAAACCCTGTCTCAAAAAAAAAGCATAAGTGGAGAAAGAGGCATGTGACATCAACCTCGGGCCTCCACCCCAGAACCCCAGGGAAGAGGGACATGAGCACTGCCATGGAGCCAGAGGGGTCATACAGATGAGAAYGCCACCGTGTATCAGTTTAGGTCTTGTCCAAGAGAGCCATCTGGGACCAATTAACCAARCTCAGGGACACTGCACATGGRCAAAGCACGRACAGAGTCAGAAATCACCATTGCTACTTATGGAATTGCCAGCAAGAGATGGCTCCAGGCATGGACAGCAGGAGAAAGATGTCCAAGAGAGTCATACAAACCCTCCTCAAAGAAAGGATTGATTTTAATTATCTTCTAGGAGTTTGGAGAAAAGAGACAACTCACCACAGTTGAATTCTGRTGTCTTTCTCTTCTTCCAGTTACCCATTATACCTGCCGGCTCCTGGGTGACCAAAACTGTGGCTGATAAGCTGCGGGGGACTAGGAAGCTGTGGGGTAGRGAAAGAAAGGGGACCAGTTTTCTAGCCTCTTTTCTGCAGCTGTTCCTGCCCTGACTCATGAGGAAATGCCCTGTGTAATTTGCACTTAGAATATTACAGGGGACTAGAACGGTCTCTGCACTGAGACCATTTGTATTGAGAATGAGCTGAAAGCTGTAGAAACACTTAGGTTCCCATGGGTGGAGGCATGACCGACAACCCCCCACCAAATGAATTTAAAAGGATAGCGAACGTAGGGGCAGAAGAGGTGGCTCAGCAGTTAAAAGCATTTGCTGCTCTTGCATGAGGCTCCAGTTCAGTTCCCAGCACCCACATGGTTTATCGCAATCACAATCACTTGTAAGTCTAATTCTTGGTTAACTGATTCCTTCTTCTGGCCTCTGTTGGCACTTGCACATGTGTGTTGCATGTACATACACTCAAGTACATACGTAGACACATAAATCCTTTTCTAAGTAGCAACATGAAGTGATTTCATGGTGATGGCTCCTGAGTCACATACTCTGAAAACATTGATGTCCTCTAGATTATGTCTGTTATTATTATTAAATCCATTTTCTCCATATTACAAAGCATAGTTATTGTAACAGAGGAAGCATGCAAAGATGCAGGGCAGACACTTTAAGACATTCCCATAAGTCTGTCCCTGTTTATTTCTTGGGCTGGATAGTGACAAGTCTCCTTCTTCCTTGGGAGGAAGGACACTCAGATGCTCCGTGCATGAACTTTGATGGYGTAACAACAGTTTCTCACACCTCTCTTTTCCTCTGCAGCACCTTTCTTTATCAGGTTCTGCATTCCCAGATTCAAACAAGAGTGATAGAAAATTTGAGGGGGTAAAAGCTGTGTCTRTGTTGAACGGTTACAGACTTTCTTTACCTTGGCATTATTACTCAAACAACACACTATATGTGCTACATTATATTCAGTATTTTAAGGCACCAAGATGATTTAAAGTACACAGGAGCCAGATGTGATGGTTCATTCCTCTAATCCCAGCACTTAGGAGGCAAAGACAGGGAGATCTCTCTATGTTTGAGGTCAACTTGGTCTATGTAGAAAATTCTAGGATACCTGTTGCTTCAGAGTGAGAGCCTGTCTTAAGGAAGGAAGGAAGGAAGGAAGGAAGGAAGGAAGGAAGGAAGGAAGGAAAATGAAGAATAAAGGTAGGTATATGGGTTGTACACAAATACTATGTCATTTAACATAAGTGATTTCTCATTTTGTGTAACCAGTCTTAAGGCTCCTTGAATAAAGGGCATCCGTGTATGGAAGCAGACAGCTTTAATTTCTTCTCTCTCTCTCTCTCTCTACGTTCTACCCATGCAACCACTGCTCTCCACTGTTCTGCGACCGACTTCCCTCAGTCTCCTCACCGCCCGGCCCTTCCAGCCCATCACACCAGAGCTGACCTGGAAAACATGAGCGTGGACAGAGGTTTAAGAAAAATGAGGCTGGGCAACATAAGAACCCGAGTTCAATCTCCAGAATGCATGTCACACACACACACACACACACACACACACACACACACACACACGAACACATGTGCATACATATATGCAGGCACATGCACATATACAAACCAAACACCACATACTACATTACAAATGAACACATGTATACATACATACACCATATGTATAACCCCCATACACTATACCACACACACCACACTACACACATACACATACATACGTACCGCACCACACACACATTCCCACAGCATACATAACCCTACAACACACACAATACATCCTCCACCACACCACACTTCACCACACACACATGTATACACAAACACATATGCACACACATACACTCACACACATTAACTATATACACATACCAAACCACACACATGTACACATGCACACCACACATACCATATCACACACACRACACAACACATATAACTACACCACACACACATACACACACCACACACCATACCACACATACACACCACACGCATACCACGCCACACATATATATTAATAAARTGCAGCCTTTATTAAAAAGGAAAAATGTCTATTAGAAATGTTTTTCGGCTCTAAATAATAGAGTGGAGGGCTGCTAAGCACCAGGAAAGTTATTGTCTTAACACTCAGCTCCTGGTCTTGCTGTCTGAGCAAGGTATACCTGAAGCGCATGACTTCACAGAGAGTGTGGATAACTGAACAAAAGTCAAAGTTCTGTTAGGGATGAATAGGGTGTGCTCTTGAGAGGATAAGCGTCAGTGGTTACTGTAGCCATTCTCAGGGACTCTGATGTGCTCTCCTGGGAGAGAACAAAGCACTTATGTTATAATAAGGACAATGGAAGTGCTGGGYGCTGCCACGTGGGTCACGCGATGTAGTGATTTTTAACGACATCTCAGCGAGAAGGCAGCACCTCTTTGCCTATCTGTGTCTGGTCCTCRCTCCGCATGTGTCAGTCAGTCCAAGGCTGCATGGTTCCCACTCACGTTGTATCTCAATGCTTTATGATACTCTTTGTAAGGCTCTGATATGGGAAATTTCCCATGTCACATTTAGTTAAATAACACGTTATCAAAGGTTCCAATTTCAGCCACTGTGGAATACTTGCTACGTGAGCAATTACAGAAAGTATCAACTCACAGACAAGTTTTTAGTTCACTGGTCATCGTATAAGCAACAACACATCCCTGGAAACCTGCGACCATTCCTGACTGTTGGGGGCACTCCAGGGGCGAGACAGCTGGGCGTCCATTGATGTGGGGCTTGGACGTCAAGAAGGACTTGGTACTTGCTCCAAGAGGGTGTGCCTGTTATTCACCCTCATTGTTTACATAATTGAAGCTTTCCTCTCCAGCTTGGGGAGAGATGGYTTGAGAACCTGGGGAGGAGGGAGGGAGCTGGAAGACTGCTCACACAGTAGGGCTCTGCAATACGGGCTTACAGGGTTTTACTCTCTCACCAGCAACTCAGCAAGCGAGCATCCGAGATTCTAGTCATCTTGCCCAGATGCAAGATTGGAAGAGAAGGCCGTCAGTTGATATTAAAAGCTGGAGTCAAGTTGCCATTTGACAAGAGTGCTTATGTGAAAGAAATAACTGTCCAACAAAACATACAAGTGCAGCCAAGGAAGAAATTCTTGATAATTCTGCACGTGAGATGCCAGTCCTTGAGGAGAGACATAGAAGAAACAGCTACCCATGTACAAGGTGGGCCCACCCCAGTTCAGAAACTCCTAGTGTGCAGCCAGAGAGCCAGAGAGTAGGTGGCAAGCCTACTTCCTTCGTGAAAAGAGAAAGCCAAGGGCTGGAGAGATGGCTCAGCGGTTAAGAGCACTGACTGCTCTTCCTGAGGTCCTGAGTTCAATTCCCGGCAACCACGTGGTAGCTCACAACCATCTGTGATGGGATCTGACGCCCTCTCTGGTGTGTCTGAAGAGAGCAATGGTGTGCTCATATACATAAAATAAATTTTTAAAGAGAGAGAGAGAGAGAAAGACAAGACATCTGAATAAAAAGAATAAAGATGACTCAGAGGGAATGGTGCCAGCAAAACACTTTAGCACCTGCTAGACTTTGGGAGCTACTTCAAAACATAGAGAGCACAAAGCATAAAGTGTTGGAAGCTGTACTGGCTGGTTTTGTGTGTCAACTTGACACAGGCTGGAGTTATCACAGAGAAAGGAGCCTCCCTTGAGGAAATGMCTTCCTGAGATCCAGCTGTAAGCATTGTCTCAATTAGTGATCAAGTGGGGAGGGCTCAGCCTATTGTGTGTGGTGCCATCCCTGGACTGGTGGTCCTGGGTTCTATTAGAAAGCAGGCTCAGTAAGCCAGGGGAAGCAAGCCAGTAAGAAACATCCGTCCATGGCCTCTGCATCAGCTCCTGCCTCCAGGTTCCTACCCTGTGTGAGTTCCTGTCTCCTTTGGTGATGAACAGCAATGTGGAAGTGTAAGCCGAATAAGCCTTTTCCTCCCCAACTTGCTTCTTGATCATGATGTTTGTTCAAGAATAGAAACAGAAGGGCTGGAGAGATGGCTCAGTGGTTAAGAGCACYGACTACTCTTCTAAAGGTCCTGAGTTCAAGTCCCAGCAACCACATGGTGGCTCACAACCATCCATAACAAGACTCCCTCTTCTGGAGTGTCTGAAGACAGCTACAGTGTACTTACATATAAATAATAAGTAGATCTTTAAAAAAAAAAAGAAAAGAAAAGAAACAGAAGCTGATCTAACCTAAGAAAAGAATATAAAAATTCACCAATCTAAAAAGAAACAAAATAGAGAGAGAACTGCTACTGACCCAGCCCCCGGCTCRTCAGTTGGCTTTCCGGCACTGTAACAAAACGCCTGAGTCTATCAGTTCACAGAAGGAAAGGTTCGGTTTAGCTCACAGTTGTGGGGCATGCCTCCATGACTAATCTACCTCAAAGTTTTGGGCCTGTAGTAAGGTGCCCATGATAGAGAAAGTGACGAAAGGGGCGAGGATCCCAACATCTTCATTTGAAGGCATCCCCTTGACAACCTAACTGCCTCATTACTTTCTTTCTTTTCTTTCCTTTCCTTTNCTTTCACCATGAAGATATAACAAAGTCCCATATTTAATCTGATTTAAGTATTAATGTGTGTGTATCAAAATGGTACATCACATGGTACCCTGCTGGTATGTATAATTCTTATGTATGTATTAAATATATTTTATAAGTATTCACCAAAGTACAGATGGTACGACCCAAGGGTCTTTTGATAATTCCCCACTTTGTGAAGTACAAYCCTTGGTTTTCCGAGGCTGTGCTGTCTCCAGATCTGTCATACCTCCCTGGAGTTTCTTCCTCAGCTTCTACCTTTTCTACAGCAGAGACCCTGGGTTCTGTTCTCACAGATCAGTCTGGACCAGGCTTCTTCCTTTTGGGRTAAGGTACCATCGACTGGAGGCCCTTTGAAATGATGGGGGAATAATCGTAAGGYAGGATATGAGAGCACCCCTTTTATTACACGACTGGGCTTAAGAGTGAGCACGAAGCCAACCTCCTTTATTTATACGGCTATCTGTGGGGACTTTGTTCACTCACCCACTCCTCCATTCTTTCATCCCTGTAATCCTGGCTTTCTGGCGWGTGCCAAAGCTGTCAGTGGGGCAGCACYCTGGAGTGACCTTGATGATTGGCTTAAAGCCGCAAACAAACAGGGAGCCTGAGCCCTGTGGACTTCTCTCCCCATTTAAGACATTCACTGTTCTAATAAAGGTCTTACAGACCTGCCTTATAGGGGAAGAGGTAGTGTTTTGGATACCAGGGTATCTAGCCTCACAAGCCATGGCAGAGTCACCTGCCTATTAGGAACCAGTTGAATTCCTTACATTTATATTGTCCTTTGGGATTTGCAACAGGCTATGTGGCTTATTGCTTTGTTGTTAGTTTGTATTGACGTTTTTTGCATCAATGATAGATGAAAAGAGCCTTTTCATTCCCATGTGAGCCTCTCSGTTCTATCCCCAGTATCTCCAAGAAAAAAAGAAAGATGATTTGGGATGGGCTATAAAATTCCTTTAAAATCCAATTGTGACTACTTTTGCAATATATTGTGACTTCTTCAACTTTGTGTCCATAGCGGAAACAAACGCATGCGCTATGTATTAGTAAACCTAGTTCTAAATACGGCTGAAATTTGGTGAGTAGCGTGATCATTCTTCGCAAGCATGCCAGCTCCTATCATGTTTAGAACCCTGTGTTCTGAGGTGCTCAAGTTCACACAGAGGAATTTGCTAAATAAATCCCTGGCAAGCTTCTGTAGCCGTAAATACTTTCAAGTAGAAATGGCRAAAGAACACACCCACGTCAATACCTAAACCTTCGGAGTTTAGGTCGCTTGTCATCTGAGTTTTTACCYGCTGGGTYCCCTAAGGTCCATGTCACTTACTGAATTTAAACGGACTGTAACCCAAGTGTCTGAGGAAGACAGCAAGCAAYCCAGTTAAGRKAGCTGATTCCTTGGGGCCCCCACACAGGAAAAGTGCACGCAGAGCTACGGTCCTGCCAAGGCGCGTGGGCTTCCTCCAAAGTGGCGTTCACACCCTAACTCCGTGYGGGCCAGACCTGGGACACCCCCCGCCCCCGGGCACCCAGAACACCCTAAGTTCAAGAGGGTGATCACAGGCTACATGCACTCTGAGACATGATCCTGGAACGGGCTGCTAAAAAGAAGTGTGTGGTTCTTGAGAACTGTGCACGGTGAGGGTAAACCACGAGTGAAAGTGTGMGGAGGGGACGGGCCAAGGGGACCGAGGTGACCGAGAGCGACCCACACACAGACAAATCCCCCACGGAGCGGAGCGCAGGGCTCGGTCCTCCGGCCGACAGGGGGCGCGCTCCAGTCCCGCGTGGCTCCGCGCCTGCGCTTCCTGCCCCTCCCGGTCCGGGATGCTGCTGCCGCTGCTGCGGAGGAGCTGCTTCCCTTCCTCGACTCCCGGCGGCGGCGGCGGCGGCGGCGGCGGCGGCGGCGCGGAGCCGGTGGAGGGTGCGCGGGGGCCCGGGGCGCGCGGACGGCGGCCCGAGCGCGAGCCGTATGCGTGCATGGATCCGAGCGCCGCGCTGCACCGGCGGCCCGCGGGCGGCGGCCTGGGCGCGGTCTCCCCGGCGCTGTCGGGCGGCCAGGCCCGCCGGAGGAAGCAGCCCCCCAGGCCGGCGGACTTTAAGCTGCAGGTCATCATCATCGGCTCCCGCGGCGTGGGCAAGACCAGCTTGATGGAGCGCTTCACCGATGACACTTTCTGCGAGGCCTGCAAGTCCACCGTGGGTACGCCGGGCCTGTGGCGGGTGGGCCTGGGGGAGGTCGGGACCCGGGCCCGGTCCCCGTCCCCGGGGGAGCTCTGACCCTCTCCCGGTGCCACGCCGAGCCATTCCGCGGGTGCCCGGGCATTCCCGCGGTGGGCACATCTGGCATCCGAGCCGGGCATAGCCCGGGTCCCCGTGGAAGCCTGACCCTCTCCCGAGGCCAGAACTAATGTTTCCGAGGCCTTTCCGCGGGTGTCCGACCCCCAGAGCCGGGACATTCCCTCCCGGAGYCTTCTCTGGTCATGAGGTCCGGGTGATGCATCCGCGGAAACTCCCGGTCCGTTACTCCAGCTCGCCCAGGAAAACGGCTTTGTGAGCCGAAAGTAGAGCCGAAGGGCCACCCACCGGTGCAGTGCCCCGGGGTCACCATTCGAAGCGGGACGGAACCTCCAGCTTTGCGGGCTGGAAGGATGGACCAGGGTTTGCTTTCTCATTTTTCGTCTATTTTCGTGGTTTACTGAAAAGAAGCTTACTGCAGAGACCGTTCGCGCTAAAGCTACACTCCGGTTTCTTTCTTGTTTTGTGCACAAATGTAGGGCAAAGGGATTTCAGCTGTGTTTATCCTTGACCTCAAATAACCGGGTGGATAGGCAAAGTGAGGACGATTCCCCGGCTCCCACCCGAGGTCGGTGAATTACCGGGAAATCCAATAGGTAACACTCCGGTTACCTTTTTCTGTGAATGTTTTTAGTAACTTCGGACTGACAGGGTTTGACGGGATTATGGGAAACAGTTGTGCCCGTGGAAAAGCGTGGGAAACTCTCATTTGGGGTGGCTTATAGAAGAAACGGGATAAGCAGGAAGGACTGGACAGAGAATCAAAAGATGTAGCGCTCGATCCCAGCCCTCGGGAGAMGCAGGTGGATCTCCAAGTCTGAAGCCAGCCTGATCTACACARTGAATTCCAGGACAGCCAGGGCTACGTAGAGAGATAAAATAAACAAAATCTCAGCTTGGAGATTTGAAGAACTAAATACTAATACACATATTTTCCGTTGTAATCATTGATGGTTCCCGTTTTGAGATGAGAATTCTGTAGATGATTTTAGGGACTCTATTTAGATCGTAATTGGTAAGTTGTCCGGTATCAAACCTACCACGGTTCTGAGTACTTACAGGAAAATTAAACCTCCAATTTTCACACTGACTTAAATTTCMTTTTTGAATATGCCCCTTAATGCCTCTTTTTTTAACAGACCATTTTGGAAATATTTATGCTTCCTCCACCCTGTTTGTTTTTTAAATGTTTGTCTTGGGGACATGTTATTAGAACGCAGTAACGTAATTATACCCACTGCAAATATCCAGTCTTGGATCGCAAGAGTGTACAGGGAGTTATTAACCAGGAAATGAGGCTTATATTGTTTTGTTTGTTTCTAACATAAGTGCAGTAGGCTTGAATGCAGTTGAGAATTACCAGTCGTTTATGGCCCCACACTTACATATGCAAGGATGAAAGGAAAATGGTTATATTTAATGCGGAAGGAAAGTCAGATAACAGCCCTAGGGAGGCGCTGGGGGTGGGGAGAGCTGTGCTTCAGGACCACACCTACATTCTAGGAAGGTTTCCTAGGGCACTTGGAAGTGGATGCTTGGAGACCTCCTCCTGAGAAACAGCGGTCCCACCCTGTGAGCTTTCCCCTTGTTGGCAGAGTGAAACTAGCCAGGGCTTCGTGGGATTCCGTAGTCTATCTGGAAATGAAACAGGCCTCCTTACACACGTAATTATATGTACATATATACAGGTGTCTCCCCACACTGAGGGCGGTTGAATTTTTCCCTTGGATGTTTTGTTTACTTCCTATGCAGCCTAAAGTAATTAATTTCAATAAATGTTTCTTGTTGTGGGGAGTTCAGAGAAAGATGGTAACCATGGCTTAACGAAAGCCCGAAGACACTAAATGCTAACAGGTGCCTCTTTCAGCTCCTGCCTCTGAGTTGCTTTTTTTTCCCAGGGAGCCTTTGGTTTGTTGAGCACCTGCTGTGTGTTGGGCGTTGTGCTGCCTGC
>BDUI01008580.1:17727-28797 GCA_002335545.1 Apodemus speciosus
CCAGGCTGTAAAAGCTCCCTCGGGCTCTGCATCAGGCTCTGAGGTGCCAAGTCCCAGGTGGGAAAGGACCTGAGAAGTTCAAGGTATGATTTCTTCTGTAATCCAAACAACATGATATTCTCATTTCTCACTAGTTTGTCAAAAACCCATGATGATTTAAGCCTTAAAAGGCCACAGAGTACTAAACATATCATTCAACAGAGATGATAAACGACATCAATTCGCCAATGGCATCATCGCCCAACCTTCAAGACACAGTCAGAGGAAGTKTCTTCATATTTCATTTCATATATAGTCATAGGCAACATACATCGCTYCCTATAAACACACCTTCTCCCCAGCCTTCTCTGGACCACAGGCCCATTACCAGCAGGGGTTTAAAGGGTCAGAGAGCAGTGGGGAGGGGCRGTGGAACAGGCAGGGKTTGTGCCTTCTCTTCTGAGTGTTAAGGACAGGGYGATCCAGCACGGGTGGGACATGGCTGGCTGAGCACTCCCAAGCATTCTTGCCATGAGCAGGGCAGGGAGTGGAGTTCCTCACCTCAAATCAGGCAGCAGAAAAAGAAAAGGTTTAACAGCACCCTTAGTTGACTGAAAAATAAATAAGACCAAAGGTGCAGGAATGCGGGAAGGGTGGAGGGAGGTAAGGGGTGGGGACTGGAGGTAAGGAGGGGTTGGGATGGACTAGGACAATGGATTTGACTAATTCAAGAGTCAAGTTTCCTCCCAGGAAAATACCAAAATGTCAAGCTATTAGCCACCAATCTGAAGTCTCGCAAGCTGTATAATTACAAAACAACAACAAAAACTAAGATAGAGAAGGCGGTTCATATTTGTGTAGACTGAATGGAGCCAAACCATACATTAATAATCTCCTGGAATCCTCATGAGAACTTCAAACATAACATACTAAAATCTCCATTTTACAAATGAGAAGGCACAGTGAAATTCAAACTCTTACTTGCTGATTTAGTAAATAGACAGTGTCCTGTATGTGTATTAGGAAAGGGGTGGGGGGAAGCAGCATAGATCTTTATAGCTTTGGAAATGGATCATTCTGTTACTAAAAAGGAGACATCTCTCTCCTAGAACCTCATACTTTTTATTTAAAAGCATGTCAAGATGGCTTATTGACTTTCCCCCTTAAATGTGATGAGGAGAAGGAAAGGTGTCCTTGAACACACAGGAGTCTAGATCCTACTACATGCTGACTCATGGTCCCCCAACATATTCATGAAAACTTAAAGGAGCCGCTGAATCAATCCCCCAGTGAGATGCACATGTTGAGCTTGTAAGTGCCCCTTCCTTGGGTCCCCAACACCACACCAAACAAAGCCCTTCGGTCCTGCTTCCTGTCGAAAGCCCCAGGTTGACTCAGAGGTTGTAGTGGCTGCTGGAAGCCACCTCAGACTTATTGGCCTTAACAAAAGAGCCTTAATAATAGCAGGAAACACTAAAATAAATTAAGGAGCGTGTATCGCTCCTTCGGAAGGCCCCAGAAGTGTGGAGGAAGACCTGTAAGTGCTAGGAATACCTCAGAACAGAAAGAAACTGGGTGTGCCATCTGGGAGCCTAATTTCCACCAAGAGAGATCTAGCAAAGCTTTCCATAACTCTGCTTCTCCTAACTCAGTGGTGTATGTGTGGAAGAAGCTCCCTGGAAAGTCAGGAATGAAAACCCACCATGAAGGTGAACCTTGATCCCACAAAGGCTTTCCTGGGAATTAAATTTCACAACACTAATAATGACTTAGCCCATTCCCCTGCTTGTTCCAAAGGAAACTTCCAGTGTAAATGCCAAAGCAATTTACCAACTCTGCAGCTCCATCTTCCCCTCTTCTGACCCAAGCCTCAGCCTTACACCGGGTCACTTTGATGAGGAAGGTGAGCATGTACGAGGTCCTCCAAGGCAACTTCCCAGACTACCAGGCCCCAGGAATTGTCACTGTTTCAAAGAAAGGCACCATAAGCTACAGAATGCAGGTCTCAGTACAAAAGGAAAGAAGAGTTCCTCATTGAAGCCTTATTAAGTATGTTAAGCTAGTTATGATAGCACATGCTYGGAATGTTAGCGCTTGAGACACAGACACAGAGGGTAAGGAGTTTGAGGCAGCCTGGTCTACATAGGAAGTACTAGGCCAGTCCTAGCTGTATAGAGGAGAGAGGAAAGGACAGAGGAGGGAGGACAGAGAGGGAGGGAGGAAGGAAAGGAGGGAGGGAAGGAGGGAGGGAGAGAAAGAAAGAAAGAAATATGAATATATGAATATGCAGGTCGAAAGCATAGCTATGGGCATTAAACCAAATAGTCTTCTAAGCACAGACTCTATGTCACACAGGCCATACCTACATAACCATGTAAGTCACCCCTGACGCTGGCTGCCTCCAGGACAACAGCCCTAACATTTGCCTTTACCCCATCAAGGCTCTATCATCACTGAGGGAGGAAYGCTGTTTTCTGGACACCCCATGATCTTGCCTTCTCCGATCATTTAAAGGATAAAACAAATATAAAATTGAACATACTCAAAACCCTGCCTACAGCAGACACTCAGCAAAAACCAGCATGTATTAATATTAATGCTATTGTTACTCTCCTCTCTATGCCCTACACCCAAATATATCCACACCACCAAGGCCATCTGCAAACAGAAAGAACACATTCCCCTATTGTGRTGAAGAATATGGATAGTTGACCTACTCAGTGTCATTTCCTGTGCCAGAGAATGCTGTACCCTARGTCCTCACCCCCATTAGTTCTCCGTGGGTCCCTGTGCACTCTGTCAAAGCTTGTGAGCCTCACTSKCAGYTATGCTAAGTGTGTGATATTATAATGTGTGCTTCATTAACACACTGACTTAGAACATCTGTCCCACATCTAATTACCTCTGTGAAGGAAGATGATACATTGATACTTCTGTAACAAGTACAATATGATATAAAAATTTTAATAATTTTTTGGAAATAATCACTATTTCAGCTAATAGTAATGAGGAGATTTGCCTATATTTATATTAAGAGGATGTGTTAAATTATAATTTAAAGTTATTGAAAATAATATCATGTTTTCCCCTAGGTCCCCTGAATTTATTCCTTTGGACATGAGGTTAGAACTCTGGATGTTTTACTAATAAGCAAGGATTATTTGTTCAACCTGGTCTTGAGAAAGGATTTGCACCTGTCTACAACATCTCAACAGTTCAGTGAGAGGCAGACCTACAAGATCTCAGCAAAATAAGTAACTATACACACACACACACACACTGACCCAAGCCTCCAGATGCCCAAGGTCAATGTTTTTTGCAGCAGTGCTCAGTAGATATCTAGGAAAACTCTCAAGAACTGTAGGGGTAAGCACCATTTTACACACCAGAATTATCTGGTGGACAACCAGAAGAAAGTCATCTCTTCCAGGGCCTCCTACACATGAGGTTCCCAAGCATAGGATAGAAATGCCAAAGCCCATGCCTTGCGTGCTGTGGCTTGAAGTCAGCTCAAGGTAAGGCTCGTTCGGAGGTCTCCTATTACTGTGGACCATCCCATTTCCTGATACTCCCTATCTCCAATAAAAATTAAATATCCAGTTTTTCTACCCCGAGGTCAGAGTTTAGAATCAGTACAGGAAAAGAGAAAACAAAAATAAAACCGGAATTGAACCCTCCTCCTGCTCCAACACCCAGACTGAATACTTTTATGTAGGCCCCAGCCTACAAATTATTACTACAAATTATTCATGAGCATTGTCTGGGTGCATTCACACTCTTTGGTTAACTTAATCCTTACTAGCCCTATACAGTAGATGTTATTATCCCATTTTCCAGATGAAGAGTCTAGGATGCTAGCATTTATAGAATTCACCCAAAGGCATCCAACCATCCAGTGGTAGTGTCCAATTTAAAGCCAGATAATCTGTCTCTGCACCCACTGTTCATCCTATCACATCCCAGCAAACCCTTGCCTCAGCTATGAGAACTCAATGCTGCCCACCCCTTCAGATACAAGCAGTCTTTATTCACAAAGTTCCACAAGCCTCTGGCCAGTAGAGGGAAGATGGAAGAATTGCAGCTAGCTGCCCTTTAATTTCTTAGAAGGAACAAAGTTAGAGCTGAAGAGATGGCTATGTGGTTAAATTAAGAGCACTGACTGCTCTTCCAGAGGTCCTGAGCTCAATTCCCAGCAACCACATGGTGGCTCACAACCATCTATAATGGGATCTGATACCCTCTTCTGATGTGTCTGAAGACACCACAGTGTACTCATATAAATAGATAGATAGATAGATAGATAGATAGATAGATAGATAGATAGATAGATAGATAGATAGATAGATCTTTTAAAAAATGTTAGGGATGCACTGAATTTCACGCTAAATCTACTGCCAACGCAAAGCCAAAACAAGTCTGGTCAGCAGTCACCTGGAAGACAGAAGTGATACTAGCTCTCCCCCTTCAAAATCTACTCATCTCTTCCTCTAGACTGTAACACCAGCCCTACTGAGGGAAAACTTGCTAAAGGTTACTAAGAGAGATCCCAGGGCAATGCACACTGGCCGCATTCAGCACCCTGTTGTCAGACACAAGAAAAACCCCCTCTTACTCTGAGAGGCTCATCTATAGGGTTAAACCTGGAATCAGGTGGGGGAAGGGTTAATCATAACTACAGTTTCTCAGATCCGTACCTAGCTTAAGGTCCTAGCCCCGGAGTCGGCTTATCTTGAGTGTGATACAAGGAGAACAAGAAGCAGCAGATAAGCTGCTTCACCTTCATCACAGTTACATCAAAGAAATCGTGCATCTTGACAGGGTTATCTGAGATAAGTTTTCATAGTAAAATGGTGGGGTTAATAGGATGTTCTGTCCCTTTTGACAGGAACCCAATTATCTGTTTGGCTCTTTGCCCCTTTTTATTTTAAGCTTGTTTCATCAGAAATCATGTTTGGGGTGCACCTATACACAGCATTTAAGCAAACAGTCCAAACCCCCTCGCCAGTGACTATAATGTTAGAAAGTAAACAAGAGATCAGGAGAGGGAACACAAGTGAAGCCAGCCAGCAGGTGATAAGGAGCCTAGCCCCGGAAGGCAAGCCAAAGACAGACTGTGGTTAGGTGCTAGTGAAATCGGTTTCAAAGGAGCATTTAACAGGATGTCTCTTTTAAAACCAAGTCAATTAATACCCTAGGAGCCTCCTTAAGTGGGACACTATGCTTGACCCGGTTATAAGCTCTGTCTGCTGCAGATATAGAGCTGAGCCATCTGGGAACGGCACGGGCTTCAGGTTGGCTCACCCAGCCCTGTCGCCCACATGATTACCATCGAGGCTTCCTCTAGGATGGGGTCCATATCTTTCTCATCTGCTCAGTCGCCCATGGACAAACCAATGTAGCTCAGGCTGAGTGGATACCAGTGTGTGGAAGGCTCACCTCGGGCTGATCCTGTGGTAGCCGTGGTGCCTCTTCAAATGCTAGTYACGAATCACCTGCTCCCRATTGATCACAAGCCGCCCAGTTCTGCTCTCCCCCTCGCTCTGGGCCCACGGGTTAGGGTGCCACAGCATGTGCCATTAGCCGCTGAGACCACCTTTGAAGGTGCCAGTCTCAGTCAAAGTTCTGAAGACCCTAAAGGAAATCTTTAGGTGCCCCCAATAATCTTTCTATCACTGGGCATCTGCTACCCCTCTCTCTGTTCTCATAGACGCTAATCCTCCCAACCCTCAACTAGTGGTGCCACCATTCTTGGCCACCATAGCTGGCAGAATCTGTACGTTCAAACATATCTTTAAAATAATCAGGATGTACAAAAGAGGAAACTCAAACCCAGAGCGGTGCAGTGTGTTGGTCTGGGCCACACAGCCTTGCCAGGTCTCCTCAGTGCCGTGGTGAGCACTGTCCCACCAACCACCTTCCATGTACTGTATTCTCTGATCACTCCAAAGACAGAGCCAGCCTCAGGGAAGGTCCCTAAGAAAGGACCTTTGTTCCTGTCTGAAAGGTAATAAAGTTTTCATCAACTGACTTTAAAGGACTGATAGAATTGCCTAGTGCAAACCATCTTGGCCTCTTCCCCATGATGCCATTTGGCTAGAAAATATGTCCCATCCTAAGATAGCTATCATGAACAGCCATTCTCCCTACGATGTCGCTGATTTCCTGCTTATCTTAGTACCTGACCCTTTAAAATTCTGGCCAGTATTTAAAAAAAAAAATCACAAATTTTAATAAGAGCAAAACACCTGTTCCTTAGAACAAATAGTATCACTTAAAATCATTTTATAAGCAGTTAGGTATAAAAATGTCAATAAAATGAATTATCCACCCTCTCCCATCATCTGTAGGGAATCAATTTAAAGAGAATCGGGTAGTGTGGCAGCCTCCTGCCACTGCTYCAAGGGAGACCCCACTACAGATTTGTCTTACCCAAGCTGAAAGCCACTGCTCTGAGCTCAGTTAAATAGTAACAGAAGCTGGGTCAGAGTGTATGGTCTTGAAACACCAAGCCAATGCTTCCCAACCGGGGCCCCACCCACAACAGAAAAGTCTGTTGCTTCAGTTCCGTGAAGAGGCGAGCCAGCYGAAGGGGAGAAATGGCTTAAAACRCCAGCAAAATGGTGGCGCTGAAATCCAGGTTCCTTCACACCGGAGACCCTTGAGTTGTCTCTGCTTTGGTGTTACAGCATCCACCCCACCTCACCTCCCAAGAGTCTTCAAAGGTGACATCTGTTTTAAAGGGCCTAGGGATGCCTCCATCCAAAGGGAGAGGAGACTGAGTGAGCTCTCGTGTGAGCCTCCACAACTGTGTGTGACAACACAATATGAAACAACATTCTTACATGTGCAAGRAAGCACAATGAACACAGCCTAGCTTTCAAATCCCCAAAGAGCGGGGGATATCAGAAGGAAATAAAACCTGGTAAGAGTCCAGAAAGCAAAATCCCACTTCCTTACAGCAGAACACGGCCCCAAAGTGCTCACCTTCCGACCTGCTAATAATACCAACTAGCTAACAGAATACCAGCCAGAACATAGCTGAAATCTCAGTTCTGGTTTTTTCTCAGGCCTTCAAAGGTATTGAAAGAGGATGGAGGTAACACCAGCCAATGAACGGGAGACCCTTAGGATACCCACAAATGTGGAATCGTGAGTGTGAGAGGAACTTGTCAGAGGTCTAGAAACGCCCAAGGCGCTTGCATGAGAAATCTCAGTATAATAATATAATAAGGAAAACATCAGAAAGCTTGTGTACTTATAGGTAATATAAGTTTTAGCACATACAACAACAACAACAAAAATGTTATTGACTCTGGGACCTTTTGCATAAATGAGGCCTGGGTCAAACATACTTCCATACCCACAAGTACAGCAAGAGCTTCTGAGTAAGGGGCTCATGAGTAGTCATAGACTTTCCAACACAGCTTCCTCAAGACTGCTCTCTTAATGTCCCTGCCCAATGAAATAGAAACGTGGGAGGTGGTACTCATGATAGTTGGTAGTGTTTAAATGTAGTTATAAACGTCCAAATAACTCTGGTCTCTCCCATCACACTTCTTAAATGCCACTGGCCAGTGATGCAGCAGAAACTAATCCCACATGGCTCCATCTTCTAATAGCATTYTTACTGTGAAATTCTCTTTCTCTCTTCTGTAAAAAGAAAAAAATCTTTATCTCTTCTGTAGAAATTGACTCTTCCCTGGACCTCAGGGAAAGTAGTGCCCAGCCATTCATGATCCCTAACTTCTCCTTATCCATTGAAAGATATTGTMTTGATACATCCTCACAGCAATGCCCACAGAACCAATTGGTGTTAACATCAGAAATCTCAGACTCCAAACTCCCCCSTTCTCCCTGAGATCAATGTGRAAAAACAATGGAGACACCTGAGGACTCAGAGARTCTTACACTTCATCTAAAACATGTATCACTGCACAGCAGATTTCAGAGAGTCCCAAGGAAGACCAATATTATATATGTATGTGTGTGTGTGTGTGTGTGTGTGTGTGTGTGTGTGTGTGACATTGCCACTTCATTGCTCTCATGAACCAACAAGATGCATTCCCCCACTGTGCTTGGCTAGATCCACACTGGAACCAACACTTGTTCATGGTGTACAAACAAAATCAAAAGAGTCCCTACATCGAAGGCATTTGTCGCTGGTGAGTCATGTCTGCCTGTCTGGTCATAGTATTCCATTGTGGAAAAACAAAGGGTTGGTCTGTCCTCTTGTGATACGGTAAAATCGTTTACCTAAGTTGAGTTTTCTCTCTGCATAGGATCATTTTTAAGGGTACCGTCTGCCTAACCTTGGCCACCCGATTCCTGCCGCCTTTGTGAATATAGATTCTTTTACCTACCTACACCTATTTCCTCAAACTGGAATACATTAAATTAACTTTTCCCTATAGTTCCTGAGTGAGAAGAAATATCAGTAAAGACACCTCTAGACTGTGAGACCATATTTGCTCTGAGCCCTACCAGCACTTAGCCAGGCAGCTCGTCACAGAGCGACATCAGAGTCACCTGTCTCGATTTGCTTTTTTGTTCCAGAGAAATCTAACCCAGGGATATAGMTTTGTCATACCACATGGGCAGAGAGAAACAGGGCACTTTCAGATTCTTGATGACTGGAAGTCCAGACAATGTAGGGAATTCACAGATAACACTCATACCGAGTAACCCTGCTGCTCTCACCCAAATAAACTCTAACAAGACCCAGAGGGTGAGCCCAGGTAACTCTACTTCCTGCCAGCTGCCTCCCGAGGCTCCGGTTTATTTTCACCTGTCTGCTTCAAGACAAGCTTGTCTTTCCACGCAGGTGTTTGAATTCCAGGTTCAAAAGAAGTTTAAAAGCGAGGACTTACCTCATTTACCTAAAGATTCTAGGTGGGAAGTCCTACGGCTCTGGCGATGGAGTAGAAGGCAGGAAGCTATCACACCCGCTCCTACTGGGATGGGGAGCCACGGCCTTATCACGTCTGAGCTCTCATCAGAGTGAAGATAAATGCATATGACAATAATTTAAAATCATTTTGTAGGATGTTAAGCAATAAGCCACCAACCGGGAATTCCCTAAGTCACTTCCCCCTCCTCTGATTGGCTGCCCGGACCTTTAAAAAAATAAAATAAAGGATTACAAACATTGGCTCATTTGCATTTGGCCAACTCACACGTTAGTGTTCAAACAAAACAGGTCTAACCAGGTTATGCCTGTGTCTCAAGAACAGAGACAACCTGTTAATGGATGAGGAATTGATTTGGTGGTGACTGTACTTTTCAGCTTAGAGGCAGTTTCAGGTGAAAAGTACCTCACTCCCAAAGATGCTGTGAGGAAGGGGAATATAAAAGCCGAGGTCCCCGTTAAGCAGATGGAGGAAGAGGGCTGAAGGTGCTCCTGAACATCGCCTCATTTTCTAACCTGTATTTAGTCCTCTGCTATGTCATCAAGATCTTTGCCCTGGCTGTGCAGGTTCCCGGTGTAGAAGGAGCTTCTAGCTCATTCTGTCTCTGGACATCATGACAGACTCTTTGTAGTGACTCTTGACAATTTCAGAGGCTTTCCCCACACCAGCCCCAGGTAAGCTCCTTAAAGGGGGGAGGGATGGTCCTGGAAGGGAGGGGCCACTATGAAATGTCTTTGGGCAACAATCCTCCTCCTCAGCAAGACAAGGGCTGGTTGGCCAGTTCATCTTCAATGCCCCTTGACACTTACCTGATGCATCTTACTGTTTATCAGCCCTCCCTGCAGTACCCAGAAAAGTCTGAGCAAGATGTGAACTGCTGAGAGGATCTACGGATTTCACAGATCCCCACCCCCTGAGCTAAGGGGGCACAGGGAGTTTCCTATTCTTGCTTCACTGGGTCCCACATGTTTCTGCACCTGCACAGGTGAGCCAGGAAAAGTACAATCCCCTAACCATTAACTTTCCCTTGTGGGTCTTCCTGGACACCAGCCTTCTGTGAGCAAAGCATCTGGGCAGGTTCATTGAACTCGGTGAGCCGCCTCTCCCCTTGTTGGAAGACAGGAAGGAGTTTGGCAAAGAGAAGGTTTTTGTGATCACAACTCAGAAGTTCCTTCTGTGAAAAAAAAAGTGTGTGTGTGTGTGTGTGTGTGTGTGTGTGTGTGTGTGTGTTCATGAAAGGAACAAGACCCAAATGGTAGTTGTGCTGCTAACTGGGACAGGAGCCAGCCAGCTGCAATATTCCCTGGTACTTGTTGCTTAATTTAAGCACCGTCCGTGAATTCAGGTGCAAAAGGCAGCGGTGAGACCAGGCCGAGGTGGGTTTGGAGGGGTCGTGGGAGAAAGCAAGTCTCTAAAGGAGGGATTGGCGTCCTTAAGGTGGTAGGGTTTAGGGTGGCTCCTTAAAGCTGCTCTGCTTTTCTAACCTCCAGCAAATAACCCACCTCCCCTCCAGTGTGACCTTATCTAGCTGCCAAAGGCTCTGTTAACATGCAAATCTATGCCCTGGGCCTTATAAAACAGTAAATGTCATCACTGCCCATTATCATATTAGCCCCAATTAGTTTATCAGTTCCAGATCTGAGAGCGAGGCCCCGGGGAACAGCCAGCTGGAGATTTGCTGGAGAGATGAATCAAGTTGCTGTAACTCCACCCACCACTCGGTGTGTGGGGGGGGGAGAGAAGGGAGGGAGGAGGAGGGCTCTATGGAATCAGCCTTAGCCTCCTCCACACTTCTGCACGATCTTCCCCTGAAACAGCAGAGACTGGAAAGGGGCACGGTGTGTATAGTTCTGAGGTACGAACAGCAAATACGAAGACCTCAAATTTGTGTCTCCCTAGCCCAGGCCCAGCCACTCTTAGTTACAGGCCTTTTAATATCAAGATGAGGCCGTCTACTCCTGTCCCAATCCTTTTACACTCATTCTAGTAAGCTAGATGACAATCTGGGGTATTGGTGGGATGTGACATTATAGCCACAGCCACTGTGGAGATGTGTGTGTGTGAATATATATGTATATATACATATATTAATATGTATTACCTAACAAAGTGTCTTATAATTAGTGAGTCCATATTAAATATTGACTGTTTTCTTTACATGGGACTAGACCTTCTAGAAGAAAAG